>BHFT01010885.1:0-22939 GCA_004320025.1 Laticauda laticaudata
TTGTCATGTACCACTGAATCAAAGGCTTTGCAGAAGTCTATGTAAATTGTGTCTATTGCTTTACCCTGGTCGGGTAGAGTAGTCCATATGTTTTTGCAGTGGAGGAGTTGTAGGTTGCAGGACAATTTTTTCCTGAAACCAAATTGTTTTTTGGAGAGCAGGTTGTTTGACTCTAAGTGGAGGGTGATGAATTGGTTAATGATTGATTCTATGACTTTGCACATGACACAACACAGTGAGATTGGTCTGTAGTTTTCAACCAGACTGGAGTCACCTTTTTTGAAGGTAGGGATGACCATAGCTAGGGACCATAGGTTCGGTAAGGAGCTGGTTCTGAATGATATATCATATATAATGCTTAGGGATTCTGCTATGGCAGAGGACTTTGCCATGCACAATTTATCTTTTTAAACAGTCCTCCCAGTTCCAGCCCATGAAGGGGATCAGGACCCCTTCCTCCCCCGTAGACCACACCACTCACATTTCTCCCTTATCCGCTCCTCCCTGCATGCCCTAGGATGAAGAGGGGATGGGCCTGGGTCTTTCTCTGACTGCCCAACCAGCTTGAGCCCTTCCCCAGTTTCCTCCAGAACCACTGGAGCCACACTTCCACTCCCTATAAACTTTTCCATCTCTCCGTCAGAGTCAGACTCCAACAAGGGCATGACATCAATTCTTGTCATTATCCTGTTAGGGAGTTAATAGATACAGAACACAGAATAACAGAGTTAGAAGGGACATTGGAGGTCTTCTAGCCCACCCACCCCTGCCCAGGCAGGAGATCCTTTATCATTCTTTATCAATGCCTGTCCAAACTCTTCTTAAAAGCCTCTGGTGATGGAGCGGCCACAACTTCAGGAGGCAAGCTGTTCCACTAGTTAACTGTTCTCACGATCAAGAAATTTCTGCTTAGTTTTGGATCTGTCTTTAATGAGCTTTTACTCATTAATTCTTGTCCTGCCCTCAGGTGCTATGGAGATTAGGCTGATCCTTTCTTTTCTGAGAGAACCAGAGGTGGTATTCAGCAGGTTCTGACCAGTTCTGGAGAACTGGTAGTGGACATTTTGAGTAGTTCGGAGAACCGGCAAATCCCACCTCTGACTGGCCACACCCCCATCTATTCTTTGCCTCCCATTGAGTCCCAGACGATCGAGTGGGTCTTCTTTGGTTGCCCTGCACAGGAGAATGGAGATGGAAAGCAGGTTAGTGGGGTGGGGAGGGAATGAAGATTTTTCAGCATCCTTCTCCTGCCACGCCCACCAAGCCATGCCCACAAAACTGGAAGTAAAAAGTTTTGAATCCCACGACTGGTGAGAACCCCTCAAAATATTGGAAATGCTATTAAGATTAAGATGAAAGAGATCTACAAAGATTGCATTTGTGTTGTTTTGTTGTTATATTGTATTTATGTTGTTTTTAATTGTGAAAAATCCAATAAAAATTATTTAAAAAATAACAAAGATGAAAGTTAAGAAACTCAGATGAAACAACGGAGCCTTTTGATTCCCTTGAATCCCTCCTTGCCATTCTAAGTGATCAACCAGTTTTGTCCTCAGCACCATAGAGCTGGCTCAGGAATTCTGGGAGTTGAAGTCCACAGCTTGTAATATTGCCAAGTTTCCCACCTTGTTCAAAAGATGTTCGTTCTCCAATTTTCAGAACAAAAACTCCAGAGTCCCAGGCTCCATGCTGGTGGACTACAGTTTTTAAAAAAGTAAAATAAAATAAAATAAAACAAAGCACTGCCATTGATTTCAGGTACTGAAACAAGATCAAGGTGATAAATTACTATATTTGAAATAAAAATATGATGCTAGAGTCCCCTTAACTGTGAGTTTGGTTATTGTAATGACCCGGGGTGTGGCACAAAGACAATACAGTCAAATAAGCAAGAAGAGTCCTTTTAATACCTCCAACTTTACCCCCAATGTCCAGGTTATCTTCAGATGGAGAAAAAACTTATCCAAGAACAGCCTTTAAGTGGAGGAAATTCAGTCCGAAAACAAAGTACACACAAACTGCAAATAAAAATCCACACAAACCATGTTGCAGTAATTAACTGGACAGGGCAGGATAAGGAATTGCAGACTTGAAAGTCCAACAAAACACAAACAGTTGGGAAGATGCCAGGAACCCAGATAAGTCTTGATGATACCAGATAATTCACAATTTGCTCCCAAAAACTTTGCTGCGTGCAGCTTCACTTTTTAAACACTGTATTCCCAGCTGCAGCTAATGAAGGGAATCAAGGCCCTTTCCTCCTCTGTAAGCCACGCAACTCAAATTGTTCCTTTCTCCATTCCTCCCTGCATGCCCTAGGATGGAGGGGGGTGGGCCTGGGTCTTCCTCCAAATTCCCTCTGCCTTGCTCTCCCTCTCCCCTGCTCTGCCCTTTCTCTCTCCCCTGCTTCGCCCTTCCCCAGTTTTCTCCACAGCCAATGGAGCCACACACCCACTCCCTGTCAGCTGCTCGCCACCCCTCTAAATCAGATTCCAACAAGGGCATGGCAGTTATCCATCCTCGCAATATTCTTTACTTGTTATAGCATGATTTGAATCACAATCCCTCAGGCAAGAGATTGTAGTAGAATTTGGTCATCCGTCTTGTGATCCCACATGAAGTCATTAAGAAAACTTAAAATTTGTCAGAAGTCCTGGAAAGAATAATCCATCTAGCAATTTAATTACACGGAATATCAAACTTTATGCCAAAAGATTGAAGTTTTCAGTTCTAAACTAAAGGCACCCATCCAGCTCTTGTTTCCAAATTGTATTTTCATCAAGATTTTAAAATATAATCGGGGGGAGAAACCCAAGAAGTAAAAAAAAAAAAAANGGGGAGAAACCCAAGAAGTAAAAAAAAAAAAAAGGCAAAATAGATGTAGGGGACAGATTTGCAAGCATTACAGAATTAAACTCAATATTCACACTTACATTAGTTTGGATCTACATATTAAAACATCACACGTCATGCAATACAACCATACTAGTTGCAGCAGCTAAAAATACTCCATTTCTCACTGAAAATTGAGTTTAATTCTTTCTGTGAAACAATGGAGAATCAAATAGTAGGAGTACAGATCAATGTCAGAAATCATATTTGTGAAACTAACTAAACCTAACCTTAACTAATTCAGCTTCAGTTGGAAACCATTCCTGGATTATAATTCTACCAATTTTTGTTTGCTACTATCTTCATTGGTTTGTTTGCCAATAAATAATTTTTAGCTTTGTCAATGTGCAACCTCCCCTGCACATCTTTCCAACCCACACTTCTACATTCCCTTCCACACCATCCCCTAATGCCTTTACAGGCCCCTATGCACCCTAATTTCTACTGGAGGGTATTCCAAAGGTCTAGAATTAGTATCAAAAAGCAGTACCCCTGGGCCTCACCCCACTCTCCAACCAGTGGTGGGATTCAAAAAAAATTATGACTGGTTTTGTGGGAGTGGCTTGGTGGGCGTGGCAGGGGAAGGATACTGTAAAATCTCCATTCCCTCTCCACCCCACTAACCTGCTTTCCAGCTCCGTTCTCCTGTCCCAGGCAACCAAAGAAGACCCAGCCGATCAGCTGGGACTTGGGAGGCAGAAAATACATGGGGGTGTGGCCAGTCAGAGGTGGGATTTGCCGGTTCTCTGAGCTACTCAAAATTTCCACTACCAGTTCTCCATAACTGGTCAGAACCTCCTGAATACCCACCTCTGCCTCCAACCCCAAAAGCAGGGAAGAATCAGGATGTTTCCCTAGGAAAGTTTGAATTACCAGATGGATCTTGACAGACTTGAACCTTGGGTCCTGTCAAACAAAAGGAAATTCAGCGTAGAGAAAAGTAAAGTCTTACACTTAGGCAAGAAAAACCAAAAGTACACATATAGACTGGGTGAAACCAGGCTCAATAGCAGGAACTATGAGAGGGATCTTGGAGTCTTAGTCGACAACCAGCTAAATAGGAGCCAATAGCATGTGGCAGGAGCCCAAAAAAGCTAATGCAATCCTAAGTTGCATTAATAGAGGGATACAATCAAGATCAAGTGAAGAACTAATACCACACTATAAAGCCTTAGTAAGACCACACCTAGAGTACTGCATCCAGTTTTGGTCACCACACTATAAAACTGATGTTGAGACTCCAGAAAAAGTACAGAGAAGAGCAACCAGGATGATTATGGGACTGGTGATAAAACATATGAAGAACGGTTGCTGGAACTGGGCATGGCTAGTCTAGTGAAGAGAAGGACCAGGGGAGACATGATAGCAGTGTTCCTGTATTTGAAGGGCTGCCACAAAGAGGAGGAGGGAGTCAAGCTATTTTCCACCTGAAGACCAGACAAGGAATAATGGATGAAAACTGAACAAGGAGAGATTCAACCTGGAAATAAGGAGAAATTTTCTGACAGTGAGAACAATCAACTGATGGAACTGGAGTTGCCATCAGAAGTTGTGGGAGCTTCATCACTTGAGACTTTCAAGAAGAAATTGGATTGCCATTTGTCAGAAATGATGTAGGGTCTCCTGCTTGGGTGGTGGATTGGATTATATAACCTACAAGATCCCTTCCAACTCTATTACTCTGTAAACGGTTGCAAACTAAATTGGTTGGGCTAATTATAGTGAGGAGAACATAGTCATGAACTTAACTTGGAGCCAAGCTATGAAGGGCTTCATAGGTGAAGACCAACAACATCAGTTTTGAGCTCCAAGCCCAAGCAACTCTTTAGACGGACAGGTATAAACTTGCAACAGGAATGTTTTCTCAACCCATTCCATACTCTTGTCTCATATGGTGCCATGAGTCAGGAAAGATTTTTCTCTTTGAAACTTCCCTCTTAATAGCCAGATAATACAGTAATTACACCAAGAACTTCAATGAAAGTTTTGCAGCCATGTCTTCAATCATCCCCTACTTGTTTACTTAACGTTTTCTTTTGGCAGAGAAAAAGTTCTTTTATTGATCTGTTGCATTTAACGTTACTGGTCTTGAATCAATCCACTGCAGGTGAAGGCCTCTTCACTTAAAGTTATGGGCCATTAATCCATTTGGGTTAGTGCTCGGTTGTAGATAAGCGTTCTTCAACTTCCAATCTAGGGAAAGAGGTTGTCCAAAGTCACCCTGCTGGGCTCCTATAGAGCTAAGGAAGCACCAAAGACTGGCTAAGTCCGTCACCTTAGCCATTTAACCATGCTGATTTTATCAGCATTTTTGCAAACATTTTGTAAACAGAGCCATTTAATGTAAAGCTTTAATTTCCTTGTACCTTAATTATTAATATGAGATGAAGAAGCAACCCTATATTTTTAGAAAAATATAAATCCATGGAATAACAACAACAACTATTATTATTATTATTATTATTATTATTATTATTATTATTATTATTATTATTATTATTATTATTGTAGAGTTGCTGGTGAAGTATGTTTAGAACTTGCTTGGATTCTGGCAATCTTCTGAGTTTCTCTACATACAAACCACGATCAAACAGTTGCAGAAACTGCTGCATTCCTAGTGACAGAAGGACCGTGAGGCAGGCAGCCTTCCAAATTTGGGGGCTGCCGCAGAGGAGGAAGGGTCAGCTATTTTCCAAAGCACCTGAAGCCAGACACCAAGGCAAAATGAGCAAAGCTGAACATAAGACGAACCATGGAAATAAGAAGATTTCTGATAGTGAAGCAATTAACCCAGGAAGTTGGGACTCATACCCTCGAAGCTTGTAAGAAGAGATTGGATGGCCTAATTTTATCAAAATGGTGTAGTCCTCCTGCTAGGTGGGGGAGGGTTGAACTAGCAGACCTACCAATCCTTCAACTCTTGTAAAACTCTGTATTGTAAAATCTTACACAGCGCTAAACAAATTTTACACACTTCAGACAGAGCTGATTAAAACACTTCTTGATATTCGAGTCACCATGGCCTAATAGACTATCTCAATCATAAGATACAAAGATAATTGGTCTGATTAACTTCGGAAGTTCCAAGAGTCCAATCTGATGGCCAAAAAGCCAGTCACGTGGATTGTTCATTAGGACCAAATCCAAGAAGCTGCTCAAAGGCGGCAAAAAATAAATACTGACTCGCTCACCCCGCACACCAACCGCAGGCAACCTCTATATAAGGCTGCCGCGGCTTAGCAATGTTCCGTAAACTGTTTCTGTTAACCAAATAAAGACTTTGTTAGTGAATCCCGATCTCACGCACTTCATTTCGCCGAACGAAACACTGGCGACAAGGAATGGATCAATCCTGAAGCGAGACGGAGCACGCGCGAAAGAAAAAACCACGCTAGAACGAGATGGCTGATATAAACGTGGGGGGGGCCCCCGCCGCTAACCCTTCAATCCCATGAAGAAATTGGGACTTATATTGATCGTTTCTATGTTTCTGGAGAGCAACCCCAACCTGGAAGAAAATTTCATGATCATTTGTTTTTCTCCCGTTGTGAAAGAGGGCGTGTCTTCCGAAAACATTGCGGGTCCCAGCTGTATAATGATGCGAGGCATTTGGTGAAGCCCCAGGAGACATGAAAGATGCAATACCTGGTTGGCTTAACCGAATGCTGAAACTTCACTAATGCTGGTTGTCTCAACCTCATCAAGGAATGAATTTATAAGAGGAGCCCAGAGGGAAGACAAATCATTGCTGGATTTCGTGGCGCCTGCCCTAATTGGAGGAGTCCGTGAATTCAAAATGGGATGAGGCAAGCTGAGATCCCCAGTGCATGTTGTTCTGTTAGGGATTCTACCTTCAAAGCAACTTAAAGACAAACATTAATGGTCGCAG
Organism: Laticauda laticaudata; assembly: GCA_004320025.1. Lineage (NCBI taxonomy): Eukaryota > Metazoa > Chordata > Lepidosauria > Squamata > Elapidae > Laticauda > Laticauda laticaudata. Next base: position 6,782 of record BHFT01010885.1, read on the forward strand.
AGAGGCAGCCTCCCCCGCCCGAAAGCAACCGCGCGGAAGCGCAAATGAAACAGCGCCAACATGAAGATGAACGCAGTGCTGACATGATAACCCTCAAAAGAAAAAATCTCAGGTGGTGGGACGAAAGCCACGCCAAAATACCATACGAACCTAAACGATCATCAGACCACTGATAGAGACATGAGGTCCACCGCCTTTATGCAAACCAAAAAGGCGGAAGGAAGAACAAATTGGCGGAAGAGACGATTGCGGAGGAACCTCCCTGAGCTGAGTCAGGTTCCTGACTGCCATCTGTTGCTTGCAAAAAGAGGGGAGCCTATCGAAAGGTCTGCGAAATCGAGACAACAGCCAGCCCTGCGACACAGTAATCCCTACCCAAAGAACTGATCATAGGCATAGCGACAGAAAATAGGAGCGCAGCAAGGGAACTCAGCAAACGATAAAACACACACCCAGATGTATATACGAACGCTAGATGAGAAGCGGAAAAAAGTCAGTATTGTAGTGTCCATGAGAAGCTTGTGAGATGAGTAGTCGATTCAGATCTTTTCTATCATTGTTCTTGAACACAATTACGACGTCTGATTCCAACACATGCAACACAAAAAACTAAAACCAAATTCATTCTCAAAAGACGCTACCTATGAAATAAGGACTCCCGGGTAGTGATTGGGCATTCAAGACACTTCCAAACAAGCGCTGAAGTCTGGCCATCTGACTTTATATTCGGCTGAGACCGTCCAGCCTTCTGGTCATCGAATGTTCCGCACACTTGTCTCGGGATAGTACTGGAGTGATGATACCGAAATAGTCTGCGACGCGCATTGGGATGAGAACTGTCGCAATTCCATCTTCCATCTTCGACGGAACTCTAGCAGGTACGGGAACCCCAATATCCTTTAGCCCTAGATCCAATGAGCACTGAAACGACTAAAATCCAGACGGGTCCCCTGCATTAAACCAAAATAGATAGCAATTAATAAATTGATTGCACAAGGGGTATAGAACCAATGTGACCAGCGCAGTCGGTAAGGCAACCAACATAGTAACACGCTTGTAAAACAGATGGTCTGTGTGCATCTGTGCGAGACTACAAGGTTACCCTGAACACATGAGCATAGCAAAGCGCGTATGTACCGATAAGTCGTGCAGCACTACTGCACTCCACTTGGGGGAAGAAAATTTTTTGCTAACTCGATTTGGCCAGGCGATCACAATTCCAGTAGACCCGCAAACGGCTGAGCACAACAATGAGTAAGCATGGAGGAGGCATTCAAATGTAAAGACTTCATTTGGAGTGAGCGTTGCCCAGGCGTCTTCCAAAGCCCTCATGGAACGCTATTAAACGGAATAAAAGGGTCGTTCCATACTTTAGCATGACGACTAATTCAGCGAAAACGCAACCCAATAGAAGCTAGAGAGAGAACTGGCTAACAAAATTCAGAGAATCCGGCTGAAAGTTAAAAAGAAAAATGCTGCCTGGCCACTGACGCGTCAAATTTAGGATTTATTTGACGAAACAAGGTATTCACCACAAAAAAAAAGTCAAAGGCATTAAGATGCACCCAGACCTAGAAATAAATGGACTTACAGGCATTCTTGAGTCTGATCATTTTTATAATGTATCCCCTCCCCCACAAAGCAACGATAGCAAACCATTGCACCGTTTGCAGTAAAAAACTGTCTGGACTTGGGGTCACAAAAGAACAAAAAACTTTCAAATATAAAAGACTTGTCAACCTCAGACACCGTTCTTATTCAGTATTAGTAATACCTACCCTTGACGTCACCTGCGACCACCTCACCATTCAGATCAGTGCAATCCTGACCACCAATTACCTATGGAAGGAGACACCCATTGCTTTTATTTGAAACGCTCTCCAAAGCAGAAACGCAACTATAGCACACTAGACAGAGAAGCCCTGGCAATCGCCGCCAGAGTAAAATGCTTTCATGAATACCGACATGTATAACATTGCTCCATTTTACTGACCATAAAACATTACAGATTTTGGCTGGGAATAAACCACACCGAACATTATCCCACGGAAGACTAGGTGGTCAGAATTCTGGCCGCCTATTCATCATACATCTGCTGCCTGACTGGAAACAAATCACCCATGCCAGATGCATTAACCAACACCATTACGATCTTAGATACGACCCGTCCAGCCACCGCCACCTAAACGAGAAACCTGCCTGAATTCCATTGACAGCGGATGATTTCACCAGAAACACAGCAAAAAGATCATTGTACTGCCCGCGTTTTGACTTGGGTAGGTAGGTTGGCCGGAGGCCAAAGACTGAAACTTTAAACCTTTCAGACTAGACAAACTGAACTGTCAATACAAAGGGGTGTTGTTGTGGGGAGATACAGGTGGTGATTCCATCCAAACATACAGAGAAGGATGGCATGTTACATAAGGCCACCCAGGCATAGTTAAATGAAAACTGGCCATGAGCTATGTCTGGTAGCCTGTACTTAGACAAGAACATTGATCGCTGGTTTGCAACATGCCACAAGTGTCAGAGAGCTAGACCACACCAACCCAAGCTCCATAGGGACTGGAGAACCCACGAGGCCATTGGTCTCGAATCCATATTGATCTTGCAGACCAACTAGGGCAAATCTGTTTAATAGTTTGTGATCCATATTCGAATTGGCTTGAAGTATGTCTTAATGTCATCACACACCGACACTGTTTAGAAAACAGCTAAACAAATATTTGCAACTCATGTTACCTGATTTGTTGGTATCTGACAATGGGCCCAAAACAACATCAAAAATTCAAACAATACTTAGCCTCTTTGGTATACGCATGCACTAACCGCGCCGACCACCTGGCGGCGAATGGTAGGGCGACGAATGGTCCGGTCACAAAGAAAGGCTTGAGACAATGACCATGGGGATGTCCAAGACAAGCTAAACCGCTTACTTACACTACAACACATACTCCTAGTAGCACAACAAACAAAGCCCGGCAGAATTATTAATGGGAGAAAATCAGATCCCCATTTAGATAGTTGCACCCATTAATACTTGCGAGAAACCCCACAACTCCTTCCATACGATAACACACTTTGAAAATCAGTGACCTAGTCATATGCAAGAATTTTTACCGGGACCCTCTTTGCTTCGCAGCCACTATCACACAAGTAAAGGCCCCGTCCTACCGACTAACCGGTGATGGAAGAGAGTGGAAGCTGGCAACATAGACCAGCCTTCGTTCCCGAATCATCGAGCGGCAAAACAACCGTGCACCTCAAAAATAAATTTGATAAAAACAAAACCAAGGGGGGCGGGAATAAATAAATAAAAGGGTGTGAAAATGAACATTAAAATCACAACCATAAACTCTAACCAACCAAAAGAGCACTGATGGTTAGATGAGACACGGAGAAGTCCTGCGAAGGAAGCCGACCTGGAAGTGCGAGGCCGAGCCAAGCCGCTCTCACCGCCCCAGTTGAACCGGGAGGGAGCAGGCGCAACACTTCGAGCCAGCGTGAGAAGTTCAGGCAGGCAGCGTGCTGACTCACCTTACAGTGGTCCATGGAGAAAATCCGGAGAAGAGACAACCGACACGACGAACGTTCCGAAGTCTAGGCAGAATGAAGCCTCACAGGGTCAATAGACCAGAAAAAGCCCACTTACGGCGCGACTACTTCACCACGAGACTGAACTAAAGGGGGAGGGGTGTTCTGTATAACTTGGAAGGTTCCAAGTAGTCAATTCTGATTGGTCAAAAAGGCCAGTGGTGGATTGGTTCATTAGGAACCGATCCAAGAAGCCACTTAAAGGCGGCAAGATTAAATCAGTGTCATTGGATACAAGCCAGCAGGCAAGCCTCTATACAAAGGGCTGCCGCAGCTTGAGCCAATGTTCCGTTACTGTTGCTGTAACCGAATAAAGAGTTATTTGTTGGAACCCGGTCTACCGCGCTTCTTTTCCGGACGGAACAAATGTCATTGGAGAAAAGGAAGGATTGCCCAGGCATGACTGCACTGTGGGTAGAGGCAAGTGGGGACATGACTTAGAGAAATCTCTTTCCAAAGGAACAAAACACTTTCAAATGTCACCCTCTTGGTCCACATTTGATTCTTGTGACATTCCTGATCTTTGCTGCTGGGGTAAGATCTCCCTTTCTTCCTCTTGCTCAAACAGCTTTTATTTCTGTTTCTATTTCTTCTCTCTGGTTACTGTGCTGTGCCAGAATTTTTCAGGCCTCTTTTCTTCTGCCCTGGCACATTGCACAGCCTTTTAAAAGCAGGGCAGCATCTCAGAGAAATCCAGACAGGCTCACGTGCCATAGCCTTTCCCAAGCAGGTGTGGGAAGAAAAATCCATCTGGTTCCAAAGTGGTGTTGTGGTTCGCCAGCAGCCTGAGCAGAATTGGACAGTGGGGAGGAATAAGGACCACTCTGGGAATCTGGGGAGGACTCAGACGAGGGTCCTGCATCCAATGCAGAGATGGGGCCAGGACCATCTGGGAGTTGTGTGCTGACTCCAGAGCCTCCAGAGTCTGGCAGCAGCAAGGCAGAGGAACAAGGTGTTCTGACCCAAACCTGGTTCCAAGAGAGTAAACACAAGACAATGGTGTGCACAAGCTTTCACTTACGTTTCATTTATGAATCTTGTTTCTTCGCAGATAAAAGGCTGCTTCCAACTAATTAGCTCCGACAAGGAAGAGCCTTGCCAAGTTTTTCCAAGTCTGCCAAGAACAACAGATAAAGTTCCTAAACAATAAATCAAAGAGTTTCCAAACACCAACTCAGATACTGTAACATCCACCAGGCTCGAGTATCAAACTTCTTTGCCTTCTGCAAAGAACTGCAGTTTCTCAGCTGGCTTTTATCTCTGTAGGGAGGGGCCATTACCTTGCAGCCTTACTCCTGAGTTGCCCGTGCTACTGCAGCTGCTCTTTCCTTCGAACAGCCCTGCACGCACACACACTGGACACAGGCTCCTCAGGGTCCTCTTCATCACTGCTGCCAGCTTCCACAATCTCCAAAAGCAGCATTCCACTCCCTGAGGGTCCTGGCTTTATCCCTGCATCACACGCAGGCCCCTCATCTGAGTCCTTGCTCTCCAAGACCTCAGCTGTCCACGCCTGCTGCCGGTGAACCACAACACTAGGGGAGCCTGTTCCAGTGTGCATGTGCACAGAGCTGCCAGAAGGCAAGAGTAGCTAAGACAAAAGGGGCAACTCGGGAGTAAGGCTTGGAGGTGTTTGCCCCTCCCCTAAGTTATAAAGGAAGTGCAAAGGTAGGAAAACCTTTGCAGGAAGCAATGCCATTCGCTCTGATCAGTTTGGACTCTGAAAGCTCCGTGGTGAATTTGTGCTCTGTTTGGTTTTGGAAAGACTAATTGGGGCTTTAGTGATTGGCTTTCAAATCAGATAAGGTGCATTCTTATCAGACAACTTACGAAGAACTTTGGCAGACATCCCTAGGACTAATTATAACTGGTTAAGACTCATTCTGGGCTGTGAATGACGATAATTCACAGCCATTGAACTAAAATAAAAGACTTTTGGATTTTATATGTGTTGTTGGTGTCTCAGGAAGCCTTGGTCAGAACAGCTGGGAGAAAGGCACTGGAAATAAAATGTAGGCTAGCTGCTTAGGAAAGAAGGTTCGTTTATTGATGAGCAGAACCAGCAACAGCATGCGGTTCTGGGACAGCTGACAAATTGGATTGATGAGCGCAAGAATTTCTATAGAGTTTCTGAAATGCTGGTGGTGGTTGTGCAATGTAGTGTATCTTTTGCTATTCTAATGGTGGTGGGTTATTAGAGATTGTGTAGGGGAGATGGATGTAAATTTTAATCCCATCACTGGAGGTGAAGGTGTTTTGTTTGTGAAGAGGCTGGCCCAGGCATTCTTAATGGGCATCCTTTCATATCCATCTCTAAAGACTTCAGGCATCTGCTGGAGGCTATTAAGAAAGACTGGGAGCTACTTAATGTTGTGGTCTGACAGCAGCCTGTGGAGCTGGCAGCAGAGTCAGACAGTGGGGAGAACATGGGCCAGTCCTGGAGTCTGGGGAGGACTTGGACGAGGGATCTGCATCTGACACAGAGATGGGGCCAGGGCCATCTGATAGTTATGTGCTGACTCCAGAACCTCCAGAATCATACATCAGCAAGGAAGAGGAACAGTGGGAGCCTGTTCCCAGGGCATGCTTGCGCAGAGCTGTCAGAAGGCAAGGACAGTTAAGACAAAAGAGGCAACTCGGGAGTAAGGCTTGGAGGTGATTGGCCCCTCCCATAAGACATAAAGGAGGAGCAAAAGTACATGAGCCTTTGCAGGAAGTAACTTTGTTCGTTCTGATCGGTTTCAACTCTGAAGCTCTGTGGTGACTTTGTGCTCCGTTTGGCCTTGTACAGCTAATGGGCAATTTAGTCATTGGCAGCATTGCAAGAGAGGTTAAGGTAGGTGCTTATCAGCCTTATCCCGAAAAGACTGTGGCAGAATCTCTGTTGGGACTATTCACAAACTGTTTGGGACTCATGACAGGCTGTGAATGCATATAATTCACAGCCATTGAAATAAAAAAAAAGGTTTGGGGGACTCAGTGTGTGATTATTATCGTCTCAGGAAGCCTTGCTCAGAACGCTTTCTGCCTTTAAGAACACATTTCTCCATTTCTCCTTTGGGGAAAATATAAAATCTACCTCTTTTAATATCCCCCAAAATATTACATTCTCTAGAAGGGGAGGGGGGCTTCTAACCCAGGCTCTCCCACAAGTGCCAATCATGCAGGCTGCAGATGATGCGCATTGTAATTTAACATCTTCGGAGGGCCCCAGTTGAAGAAGAGCTGATGTGGAGCCAAGTTTGCCTTTTCCTCTGGGGCCTTGCTCAAAGTGTTTACAGGAAAACACAGAGAGCTTGGGTTAAGTCTTGGATGGGTCAGCACTTAATCTATGATAATTAAATTTTACGGCAAGAATTTATTTGACTCACTGACGCATGCATGGAAGATGTGACGTCAGTTAAAAGGCCTTTCTAGGAAACAGGAGGGTCAGAAAATTACCAAAAATTGGAGCTTCATCCCAGGTGGGATGTAATACAGAAATGATGTTTTCTTGGAATTTAGTTGCAGTGGTGAGACAGATGTGAAAGTGACCTGGGAAGAACCCAGCTGCAAGCAGAACATGTGACAGTGATCAGATGAGCCATTTTCAGTCTGATTCATTCACAGTTAATGAGGAATCTGCCTCTGGTTTTCCTTTCTCTGCTTTGTCCTCTTTTTGTCAGGCTGAAACCTGGCATTTCTTGCTTGCCTGGAGTCTCTAGAGGTGAAAGTTTAATTTCTCCAGGGCTAAAAAAAAAAGAAGGGGAGACTTGTAAGGAGCAGTAGAGAGAAGCTGGTGCAGAGAATATGAACCGATCTGCAAAAGCAACTGAATTAAGAGCCGAGGTAATATCCAAAATAGTTGCACTGGGGAGGGAGAAGCTAGAAGCACCAAATGCTGTCTTCCTTTTTTGGTTTGCGTGTTTATTTGGAAGATGGCACTGCTGCTTGCAAAGATGTTTCCCAGGCATCAATTTAAATGGCCTGTAGCTATGCTCAGTTACACCAAGTTTAATCACTTGATAAATTTGCAACAGGGTTCCATCCAGTGCAAGATTCCAGACTGAGGCCAATTACTTTCTGATTCATCTCAACCCTAATTTCATTTAAATGCCCTGCTATTCCTCCAAGAGGCTCAAGGGAATGTTAATGAACTTTATTATTCGAGTTCATTCTCCTGGCAAGCTAAGATGGGTTAGTCTGAATATTGCTGAGCCCTTTCCTCTCATCCTGGTCTGCACTGAGGAGAATCTGAATCGAAACCAGAGTCCCATTTATAGCATGCCACACACATACACATACACTCTTTTAAATTGTACAGTGGTTCAATTTTATTGCAAAATCATTTATCAACACTGTACCTATGTAATTCAATCATCTAACTGAAAACCAAGCCAATGTGAAAATGATGCCTTTTTTCCCTGGGGATTGTTAAGTGGATAGAAGAATAAGGTAGCTCTTCTTCTTTTTCTCTATTTTCTGTCCTCTCCACCTGCTTCTGTCTCTATGTGGGAAAGCTTTCTCATGTCCCCCCAAAACTTTATTTTAATTTAATTTTAATTTACTTTAATTTCAAAGAAATATAAAATACAAAGAAAAAGGAATATCAGAAGGCAAACTTCTCATCTCCACCCACTCTCCTGGAATGAGGACTATGACAGGTCCCCCACAGAAACACTGTTAGAGCTGGGTGGTATATAAACACGCATCACCACAAAATCTCCAGAACTGTAAAGCCTACAAACTTGAAATTTGGCACGTATGTTCCTCTTGGCTTCCAGGTGCTCACTAAGAAAGGATTTTTGCAAATGACTATCAGAGCATTAGTTTTCTTATATTTTTTATTATTTTTATTATTATTATTATTATTATTATTATTATTATTATTATTATTATTATTACATGCTCTCAATGTAAGGAGTTCTATACCCCTCCCAACGCTGAAAAGAAATCTGTTGCAAAAAGCATAAAACACAAACAGATGAGAGGAGTTTCAGTTTAGGTTTCACGCATCCAGCAGCAGCTTTATACAGAACATTTGAGTTAAGCCCACACCCAGGGCTTCTTGTTGTCTCCTCTGCTCACAGCAGCAGATACTGGCTTCCATTTCAAGCAGCCCTCAACTCCCTCACACACTGCTGGTATGCTTAGCAGAAGTGAATACCGTATGGATACTGGTAGAGTCATTACAGTATATGTTATATATGTATATGTATGACATAACATCACACAGCACACACACACACACACACACACACACACACACACATATATATATATTGCAGGCCCGGCATATTTAGAAACCACAAGAATGGGGATCACCTTTCTGTTGTAATTAGATCCCTATAGTTAAATATGCTAACTAGAAATACAAAGTAATTATAATTTCAGTTCTGGGTGCCAAGCATACAAGAGGGAACCAAGGAGTCGATTAAGTACAATTAATATACTCTGTTCTCTTCACCTCATTTTCTCATAGTTCTGATTTCTATCTCTTTTCAGACCTTGCACAACTTCCTTGGGCAAAGGCATCCTACAAGGAGATGAATGGAAGCAGAATTCTTCTGTTTTGCAAATTCAGAACTCATGGGATTCCTGGCTGAGTTGCACAGGACACCTAGTGGCTCTTGGCTGTAACTATATCATCCTATTGTGAAATGCCTTCAAGACATCGCAAACGACAACAGCTATCAGTCTTCAACCAGGAATATTGGTGAACATTGAAGAATTGCACAAAATAACCCCAGAGGTCTAGTCTGGTTTAGTGGAAGAACAGATCTCTAAGGCTGCTCTTTTGCAAGAAGAAAAACCAAGGCTGTAGATCTGCAGCATTCTCAGTGGCACTGGAAGTATGCAACTTTTGTTGGCAAAAACATTAGTTGTACAAACCTATGAAAGCATTCAGTGCAGACTGAAGGGCAGTGGAATAACGGTGTCTTTGCAGCCTACATCCCCCATAACAACCATTAAAATATTTTTGGAAAATGACCCAAATGACATGAACTGGGGGGAAAAATGGATAACTGAAGTGGCAGGAAGATGAGTATGAGATTTTTTTTACTGCTCCTGGACAATATTTTACTCTTTTGGGCTCTTGTCATGCTCAGGTTGTTGCCCTGATTGTTGGTATCTGTTGTCTATTCTCAATATTTCAGGACTGGAAGAATTGGGTTGGACTAGATGACCTACAAGGTCCCTTCCAACTCTGATAATCTGTAATTTGTAATCTAAAACAAGTGTTCTGGCCCAAACCTTGTTCCAAGGAAACAAACACAAAATGGAGGTAACAGCAAAACCTTTTAATGATTCTTTACGTATTCTGTTCCATCACGGTTAAAAGGCTGTTTCAAACTAATTGTCTCTGATAAGACAAGGTTGTGCAAGGCTGCCAAGAACACTAGATAAAGTTGCCAAGAAATATTTAAACACAAAGAGTCTCCAAACACCAACTAAGATATCCCGAATGTTCACAAGGCTTGAGTGCAAAAATTTCATTGCTTCCTGCAAAGAACTCTGGTTTCTCAGCTGGCTTGTATCTCTTAAGGGAGGGGCCATTACCTTGTAGCCTTACTCCTGAGTTGCCCATGCTGCTGCAGCTGCCCTTTCCTTTGAGCAGCCTGTGTGCATGAACACTGGGCTCGGGCTCCTCGGGGGCCTCTTCCTCACTGCTGCCATCCTCCACCATCTCCTAAGGCAGCATTCCACTCCCTGATAATCCTGGCCCCATCCCTGCCTCACAAGCAGGCCCCTCATCTCAGTCCTTGCTCTCCAAGACCCCAGCCATCCACACCTACTGCCGGACAGCCACAACAGCAGGTTGGCTTCACACTGCTTTGTAAAGAACTGGGGAACTGTATGGTAGCAAAGTCTCATCATTAATAGGTCCCTGGGCCAAAGTATACACTTAACACCTAGAGCAGGAGTGAGTAACTGTGGCTGGGAATTGAAGTCCACAGGTCATAAAGGGGCCATAGTTGCCCACCCACTCAGAAATGGTGTAGCGTCTCCTGCTTGGGCAGGGGGTTGGACTAGATGACCGACAAGGTCCTTTTCAACTCTGATTGTTATCTGTTACCCCGACTTAGAAGTTGAGGCACAAACTGATAACTTTAAATCTGCCACTCAAATGCCAAGGATTTCCTACAAAGAGAACATGCTCTGGCTTGAATCTTCATGCATTATCTCTTTTAGCAGTCTTACTACATGTTCTACCTTTCGTAGGCATTCCTTTGGAGAGTAAACTTTCTTGGGTGGAGGCTGGGCTGACTTATGAAAAACTAGCTGGATACCCATGCTTTGCGACGACACTATGTGATCAGGCTATGCAGGAGAAATCCGGTTCACAATCCGTTGGAACAGTGGTGGTCGATGATTGAAACACATAAGGGAATATTGCTCCCGCCACCTTGAGAACGAAAGCAGTTCCTTAGGTGGATGGCGTAGACATTTCGGTGAGGTACTGACGTTTAGTACTGTCAGGAGCCTCAGGCCGCTCCTGAGCAAAGGAGTGGAATGTCTGCTGGTTTGAACTGAGGTAACGGAATGTGAGGCAACTGGCAGTTGGAACAGAGTTCTTTTCAGGGGGGGAGGGGAAGTGGAACTCCTTAGCATCAGAGCATGTTAATTGCTGTATTAAGAAGTACTCATGATCTGATGATCATTTCAAAGAATCCTTCCTTAGCAACCACCTAGAAGCCAAGAGAAACATATGTGCCAAATTTCAAGTTTGTAGGCTTTATGGTTCTGGAGATAACTTTGGGTCAGTCACTCCCTCTCTCTCCCTGCCCAATCCACCTCATGGGTTGCCGTTATGAGGAAAAATGGAGAAGGACTAGATCATGTTCACTGCCTTGGGTTATTTATAAAAATAAGAAAGACGGGAGATTTTAACTGGGCCCAGAATTATACTCAAAAGTCATGGCAGTGGTTTAAACTGTGGTTTAGGATTTGGGGAACGAGATACAATTGTTGGGGAAATTTTGGAAGGAGTAGAGATAATTATGGTGGTGGTTTATGGGAGATCAGACATCATTATGGACTTTCTACACGTTAAATACAATAATAGATTGTTAACAGAGGGCTTTGAAGTTTAAAATGGATTCTGTTACTCATTTTGGGAGTATTAATCTCGGATGACATTTCCTTTATCATTTTGCTACAAATCCTTTATTTATTTTTTAAAAAACACACTACTTAAAAACAGTTAAACAAGAACCTCCACATAATGTCATTCATCTCACACACGACAAAATAAAAATAAAATACATACAGAAAATACAACTTGATGAACAGCCATGAACTACTGTGCTAAACAGCTACAGTCCTTGTTTTTCTTTGTTCCACATATATGTGGTCCGTAACCAACCAAGGGCTGTTTCTCTGACAAAGTCAAACTTGTGGAAATTAGAGACCTTAAAAAGACATTTGAGAGAAGTACCTTTACATTTGTACCGGTCCCAGTCAGGAGAATGAAAGCTCTGATATTATTTCAGCGTAAATTCTCTGTTTCGATTCTGTTTAGAACACAGCATCCACTTCTTCCTAATACAAAACCCACCTCATTTTCTACTACTGGCTGTGGAAATTATTCAGAGGGACCTTCGTATTTTAGCTAAAAATGCTGAACACTTTAGCTTGCAAGAATTTAATTCAGATGGGGGGCCTTTGACAAGTGTCGGGAAAACTTTTAAAAACCAGGGAGGGGGCTTCTGAAATGAGCTTTGCCAATTAGCTCTTCCATCCCTCCATATTCATGGTGTGAACAGCTTGTCCTGTTTCAGTACCATGTTTCCTCGAAAATAAGACCCTGTCCTATATTTTGTTTGGCCACCAAAAAGGCACCAAGTCTTATTTTCAGGGGATGTCATCCACTAACTAACCTCACTTGCGTGCGTCACCCTTGGCCTCCTCCTTTTCCTTGTCAGAAGCCTTCAGGAACTTCATCTGCAGCCGGCAAGGCTTTCCTGAAGGCCTCTACAGCTGATAAGAGAGCTCTGGATCGATCCGGAGTTTTATTATCAGCTCCACAAGCCTTGGCAGCCTTGTTGGCTGAAGAACAAATGGCTGGGCAAGGCAGGTTTTGGGATGTGCAAGGCCTGGCTACAACTGCGCAGAGGTAAGTAGAAGGGTAGCTCCACCCCCCCACCCCATACCCACCCTAGCTTAATTTTTACCCATGCACCCCGGAGTGGGTGGGATCTTCATTAGGGCTTATTTTTTTGAGGGGGTAGGGCTTATATTGGGCACATGTGCAAAAAATCAAGCTAGGTCTTACTTTCGTCTTTTCGGGGAAACATCCAGCCCAGCAAAGTAGCAGCTCTGAGAGATCCACACACTCATTAAACGAGAGGATCTTTGAGATAATGGATCAGAGGACGAAGCCGTGCAAATGTTCATTTGCCAAGTGAGCTCAACCCCAACATTTGGTGCTCCTGATCAGCTCTGCAGGAGGCCTTTGCAAAATGAGCCTGCTTTCCTCTCATGGGCTGCCTGTCCCCACAGATGGTGGTGGGTCAGGAACCCCTGGCATATGAGCTGCCCACTCCAAGGCATTGCACAAGGGACCAATCCACCACAGCAGGAAGGAATGGCAGCAGCAGTAGAGAAAAGGGAAGGGCCTCTGTGGCTCTCCTGGTTTCCATTGCCCAGGCCAAAGGAAGGGTCAGGACCAAGGAAGTAGGGCCATGCCTAAGCGGGCAAAGCCATCAGTCAGCTTCAGAGCCCATCTCCCTGACCCCAGGAAGAGTTCCTGCTCCAGTTAATGCTGAGAGAGGCTTTAGGGAAAGAACTGAAGACTCTTCCTCCATGAAGCCAAGGGGAAGCTAGCTGTGAGAAAGGTAAGAGTTAAAGATGGCTTTGTTTAAAAAGGTTCTTGAAAGGAGCAACACTTGAATCCTTGGGGAACTTCCTGGGCTGAAGGATGTGGCCCATTTGAGAGAGGGAAAGGGGGAAGGAGAAAGGGGAGGGAGGGATGGTGAGAGGGTTGGCGAGAGAGAGGAGGAGGAAGGGAGAGGGAGGGAGCTAGAGAGGGTGGGAGGGAGGGAGGGAGGAACGGAGAGGGAGAGAGGAAGGGAGAGGGAGAAGGAGGGAGGAGAGGGAGGGAGAGAGAGAAAGGAAGGGAGAGGTAGAGGGAGGGAGAAAGAGTGGGAGGGAGGCAAAGAGGAAGGGAGAGGTAGAGGGAGGTAGATAGAGAGGGAGGGAGAGAGAGAGAGAGAGGAAGGGAGAAGTAGAGGGAGGGAGATAGGGAGGAAGAGAGGGAGGGATGGAGAGAGAGGAGGGAGAATGGGGACTGTAGGAAGTGCGCCAATGTGCGGGAGGTTGCGATTTGGAGGCTTCCCTCTGGCCACAGTGCTGCGGAGAGCCAGATCAGGGCCTGGGAGAGGGCTCCCTTCCTTTGCTTGTTCCCTCGGCGTCCCGGCTTCCTTGGGGGCTGCTCTTGCACCCCTTCAGGGAAGAACCACCGGGCACGTCTCCCTCATCCGGGCCAACAAACAAGGCCGCCTTGCATTCCTCCTCCTCCTCATGCTGAGCCATGGCAACCAAAGAGTCGGGCTTCACCGGTGAATCAATGCCTGGTATATTAAAGACAACACAAAAGGGTCACAAAAGTGGGAGCTGGGCCTCAGCACCGACTTCACCGATGAGACATTCATCCCCCCAGGAATGGCCCTTCCTTTGTTTACCAAGAAAATATTTTTAAAAAATGGCGAACAGCAGAAATTACTTGAGGAAGAAAAAAATTACCACTTCCTAATAATGCCTGAATGGAAATGCTAGGCAATATTTCTATGCCAGAACCATTGCTCTTCTGAAATGTGTATGAATCTACAAGAAATATCTGCAAATAATAGTTCTAGACTAGCCAAGTTTAAAAGGGGGGCATTTGCAGAACTTAACCGGATCATATTGTCACATAGGCATTTTGGTTCTTGGCTTCTCCTGAAAATAATGCACTTTGGGGATGGACTGGATGGCCTCCAAGCCCTTTTCAATCCTAAAATATTATGGTCTGTTAGTTTCTGGATCATCTGTTGACTGCAGGCAGCAATTAAAGAAAAATCCAGACCTCCAGAAAAATCAAAAGCCCCCGGCTTGTCAAAAATGGGGGGAATCAGCCAGCCCCAAAGACCCCTTTACCCAATGAGCTCTAAGTTGCTCATCTCCCCAGACCACCCCTCCCTCAAAAAGAAAGAGGTCCACCTGCTTGTCCTTCAGCCCTTGCAGAGCCCAGCTGGATAGGGCTGAAGAGAGTTGGGCTGCTGCCGGATCGCACTAGTTCTGGTGGACCGGTAGTTAAGATTAGGTGCAGTTTGGCGAACTAGCAAATCCCACTACTGGATGGCCCTTCCCCTGCCCATTTTTCAGCCATTTTCAGCTCAGAAAATGGCCTGAAAACAGCCTGAAAAACACCCTGAAAATGCCCCCCAAACAGTTTGAAAATGGCCCCAAAAACAGGCCAAAAAATGGGTGGGGACAGAGCCAGCCAGTGGTGGGATTAGCCCCAACTGGCTGAATCCTATCTCTTCTTTTGGGATGATTGGCCGGGAGGCAGGGCTGGGTGTGATGAGTGACATCCCCCCCCCCAGTCACATGACCCACCGGCCATGCCCACCCAGCCAGAGGACCGGTTGTTAAAAAATCTGCACCCCACAACTAGCTCCGAAGGCTGAGCTGGCCTTGCTCCTGGGGGCCCTTCAGTTGTTCGCTGGCTCTGACTTACTCAGCTCTTGGTAAACTGAAGTGGCTTCTTTGGCCAAGAACAGGGGTGGTTTTTGAGGGGACCCCGACTCCATCCTCATAAACTCTTTGCAGCAGTGCTTCCACTGACCTGGAAGGAAATCAGGAAAGGAGCCGAGTTCAGAGTCTCCATTTTTAAATACTCGCATCAAATGCAGCCAACACAGTTCCGTTTCAGAAGAGGCATTTCCCCCATAAAAACATGTATCACTGTTTTTATAATTGCACTGTTTTTATACTTGACGGGTAAAATGAACCTCCCTATGGTGGTCATCTCTTAAAAGTAAATGTTCCCCTTGTACCTACGTGCTAGTTGTTCCCGGCTCTAAGGGGTGGTGCTCATCTCCGTTCAAAGCCGAAGAGCCAGCTCTGTCCGAAGACGTCTCTGTGGTCATGTGGCCGGCATGGCTGAATACCGAAGGCACACGGAACACTGTTACCTTCCCACCAAAGGGGTCCCTATTTTTCAATTTGCATTTTTACATGCTTTCGAACTGCTAGGTTGGCAGAAGCTGGGACAAGTAACAGGAGCTCACTCATTTATGCGGTGCTAGGGATTCGAACCGCCAAACTGCTGATCTTTCTGGATTTAAGTTCACCCTTTCCATTCAATATTTCACCATATCTGTTTGTTCCTTGTTGTATATTATAGGATAAGAAAATGCTTCGATAGTCGATAGCCAGACTGGAATTTTCAAATAACATTGTCTTTTAATCTCCCAGTTTAACCACAGAAACTCCCGTATATAATGTCTTTCAAGTACCCCTGTGTTTTAGTTCCTTTATACCATAAAAAGGCATGCCACCCCAACAACAAATCATGTCCTTCTAATGCCAACAATCTAG
>BHFT01010887.1:0-35307 GCA_004320025.1 Laticauda laticaudata
GTGCTGTGTGACAGGGGCTTAAAAAAGGAGTCAGAAACTAATAAAAGACAGCCATGAAAACTGTCATAAATAGATTCAAGTAGACTTGCCGTTTGTAAGCAGTTGCAAATAGATTTGAATCTATTTGCTGAATTCTTTGCTTTTAGCAATAATTATTATGGGGATGTTTGTAGTCATAATAGGAGTGGTGTAGATGCTCGCTTTCCACTTGGAAAGTTAAGAGTTCAATCGTAGGTAGCGGCAAATGTTTCTCTCTCAGGGTGCAAAAAAAAAAAAATCTGCTGCAAACTCTATGTGGCATCAGGAAGGACATCTGCCAGTAAATGCTCAGCTCCATCTACTCCTCAACTCTACCCCAAATTAAGGGATTACAGTTATAAAAAGGGAGAGGTTTTTTTAGTTTATAGTTATAATAGGTATAGGGAAGTTAGTTCAGAAATCACTGAGGAAGTTCATTAATGGAGCTATGTGGAAAACATATTTTCCTGTTAATAACTGGAAAACATCATGACCAGGATAAGAACATTAGCAACCTGTCAGAAACATGTTTCAGTACATTATCAATAACCAAAGACAGGATCATAAAATAGTGGGCATAACAGAGACAGAAAATACATCTATGTATGTATGCATTAAATATTTTATTCTGAAATCCTGAAATGAACCATACCTTCTGGTTTATTTTAGTAGGAGCAATAGTCATGTTACGCAAGTCCATAGAATTACAGTCACTCATGTTCATACAACAACTTGGGGGAATTCCATGTTCACCAAAATAAGGGCTAGTATTCCAGTTGGTGTAGTTCTGGACACCACAACAACTCAGCTAATGATGGGAAAAAGGAAGGAAAAATTGTTACAAAACTGGGGAAGATGTTATGTATTTGATTTCAAAATATTCCAAACAAATAAAAAGAGAGAAAAGAGAGACAAGGGATTATTATTATAGTAAGAGCCGCAGTGGCATAGTCATTAGAATACAGAAGTGCAGGCTACTTCTGCTAACTGCTGTCTGCCTGCAAATTGGCAGTTTGAATCTCACCAGGCTCAAGGTTGACTCAGCCTTCCATCCTTCTGAGGTCAGTAAAATGAAGATCCAGATTGTTGGGGGCAATATGCTGACTCTGTAAACTGCTTAGAGAAGGCTATAAAGCACTGTGAATCACTATATAAGTCTAAATGCTATTGCTACAGGTAATCCTCAAATTATGAATGGAATGGAACCTGCCCGAGGCTCCATGCCCTTATAACCCGAGGATTCATGGCAGGGGTGGGATGCTGCTGGTTCACCCCAATTCAGGTGAACCGATAGCTAATTTTTTCATTGTTAATTACCGGTTCAGTGAACTGGCAAATCCGACCCCTGGCTGGCCCCACCCACCCCACCCCTTCCAGAAGTCCCCACATATCCCCTTTTGGATGCCAGGTAACTGTAGGGTCCACACGGAGGCTCGGGGAAGGCAAAAACCGGGCCTCCCAAAGGATCCAGAAGGTCAGAAAGATGCCCGTTTCTGACCTTCAGAATGTCTCTGAAGCCCGGGGAGGCTGTTTTTGCCCTCCCNCCTCCCAAAGGATCCAGAAGGTCAGAAAGATGCCCGTTTCTGACCTCCAGAATGTCTCTGAAGCCCGGGGAGGCTGTTTTTGCCCTCCCAGAGAAGGAAAGCCTCTGGAGCTCAGGGAGTGCAAAAACACCCCCTCCCCGAGGTGCAGGAGGCCAACTAGGCCATACACACACAGCAACCCAGAGAAACAGTTGCTAAAAATTTTGAAGCCCACCCGATACATGGGGGTGAATGGGAACACTTCCTCCTTTCATCCACGCATTCACTAATCGAATGTGAGGCTCGTTACCCAAGGTAATTCAGGGTGGGGAAGGTCATAGGGGGCCTACTGTTCGAACAGTCCATCTGCCTAAGACCACCCAAGGCCTCCCCGACCCACTGAAATATCTCATGTTCCCCACGACTGCTTCCCCACTCCCAGTGACCTGCCATGCCAGGGCACTTCCCTTGTGAAGATCTAGCAAGCAGGCTCCTCTCTAGTCTCTCAACTGTGTGCGCCTCTCTGCAGTTCTGTTTGGGCCTCCACTGGTGGTATCCGGAATAGAGCTTCTGAGGGGTGAATCTGGCCAACATTCCATTTGGCCCTTTGATGCTCCGTTCGGCCCTCTGCAGGCCTCCCTCAGCCCATTGCTAACCAAAATGAAGCCTTTGAGGCCCGGATCTGGCTGTCTTAAGCTCCATTTCGGCCTGCAATATGCAGGACAAATGTTGCAGAGCTTCTGCGGTGGTTTAGAAGGGCAAACAACTGCTGTTGTGCTGCAAGTTTTGTAGTTTCAGGCCTTTTTGCAAATGCTAGGGGGCTCTTATCACGTAACTTTGAATGTTCACTAATGGAACACTCATAATCCAGAGATTATCCATGTTATATTATTATAAGTGGTCATAATTTGTCAGAATGATGACAAAAAGGCAAAAAGCACAATTCTTGTCTAGAGAAATTTAAAATTTAAAGTTCAAACAAAGAGAACAAACTGAGAAAGGAAAGAAATTTGCAAAGTTTTGTCTTTGCAAAAGTAATTTCATGATTACCTTCCTATATTTTCACCAAAGAATAATATAAAAGTGTATTTTTACACCAAGGCTGTGGAAATCTATGTGCCTTAAAACGATGAAATTCACAGATAGTTGGGCAGAAAACAATTCTCAAATGCAAAGAACCCTCTGTACTGTAGGAGCGTATAAGCAGATCACTGGGCTCTCTATTTCAGTATTACCAGTTGTAATTGACAGTAGCTGCCCTGAATGGCTGCAATGGAACCTGGGACTTCCTGAATGTAAATTATTTGAGTAAAATATCAGGAACTACAAAAATGACTACATAAGTATGGTTTGTTAAGGTATAGATATTTAAGAGCTGACCAGTTGCTGTAAGGCTGATGCAATGTAAGGCTGATGCAATGAAGATGAATCAGCATAGCATGGGTATTGTCTTTTTAAGACAAAGTTTTAAAAACTTCTCGGTCCACAGAAGTTTTACCTCTATAAGAGGTGTCTATATAAAGGCAGCCATTAGAGGGCATTTTTTCCCTTGTGTCTTGTATTCATTGCAGAGTTCTCAGTGTAGAGTTAAGAAGATTGATTGTCATGTATTTGCCTATATATATATATTTCTGTATATGTCTTATAAACCACTGTTAACTGCCTCTATGTGCTGTGTTTTGCTCCTGGGTTGTCTCACAATAGTAGTCACGCTACAAACACTCTGACATTGTTGATGCTTCTGCATCCATAAAAAAACACTGCCAACATCTACACCTTTATACTGCAATCCAAACACTGATTTTCAGTTCAGCAGCTCTAAACTTACGTTCTGTTGTACATCATCCACTGCATGGCTCTTCTCATCATTTCCATTGTAATTCTGGATGGCTTCAGTATATGTCCTAAGGAAAGTGTCCTTGATCTAAAAGGAAATTGAGACAATGAGATAAACTGTATGAACAGTCCAATTAACTTTCCAGTGAGATTTCTCCTGCTAAACCCCAATAGTGAGGAAACATAACTTTTAGATGAAAAATCAAAAATATATTTTACATGTCATTCCTCCTGAAAAAACATTAAAGATATATGGAAGTCATCACTGAACATTTAATAATTTCCTATTTTGGTGCAACCACAGAGAAATGAAAATTAAATATCACATTTGGTACTATAACAGCCAAAATCCTGACTGATAAAGGGAGAAGCAATTATTTAAAAAGAATGAGGCTGCCATGCCTTTAAAAAACCCCAGCAGGTCTACCCTCTTCTTCCTTGACCTCTTCACTGTGCAACACCTCCAACCTCTTACCTGCACTGCACATGCGCAAGCCTCCCAGCTGATTTTCAGTCCATTTGAGGCCTTGAAGCCTCTGCAGCCTCAGGATGCTGAAAAACAGGCCTTCCGGAAATACCAGAAGTGCCTGTTTTCAGCCTCCGGAGGGTGTCTAGAGCCCGGGGGAGGTCATTTTTGCCCTCCTGGGGACTTGAGGGAAGTCTCCACAGCCTTTGGAGGCAGAAAAATGAGCCCACTGTGGACTCCAGAAGCCCTCTGGAGGCTGAAAATGGGCACTTCTGGTATTTCTGGAAGGCCCGTTTTTCGGCCTCCCGAGGCTGCAGAAGGAGGTCAAAAATCAGCTGGGAGGCACGTGTTTGTGCAGTGCAGGTAAGTTTGGCTGGGGTTCATGTGCCTGCACAAATGGCTCTGTAAGCCACCCCTGGCACACGTGCTATAGCTTCGCCATCACGGATGTAGGCTCTTCTTGCTAGTGGGGGGAATTGGATTAGATGGCCTACAAGGTCCCTTTCAACTGTTAATCTGTTATCTAAATATGCCACAATATATACAGAATCGTGGAAAAGAAACATCTGTCTTGGACTAAAATTGTCTTTTAATTTCATCAGTCTAAGTATATTGTTACAAGAGAATGCAGGAAAGAAATTATTGTAGTGGAGAAAAGAAATAACACTTTTCAAACCAACAACAGAACTATTTTAGTTAGGTCTTGCATCTTAAAAATCCTCTCTGAGTTACATAAATACCTGTTCAGTGGAAGTAGCAGAAGAAAATATGTACAATGAACAAAGAAATTTAACTTCAAGGCCAATATAGAATAGCAAAAGTCTGTACATCTTTCTGCTGATTGAAGAAACACCCAGAATATACAGTGTTGCTGAATTTATCTAAATTATAACACCCAGGATCCTAAGATGGTTCAGCCTTTGTGGCATTAATCTACTAACAAGGAAGTTAGACTCACCTCATGACGAAATACAAATCCTGAAATACCAGCCACTAGCTCAGCCAGGAAGACCAGAGATAGAAACATAGCATACTAAAAAAAAGAGAGAAAGAAAGAGAGAGAAAGAAGAAACATCCACAGTATAGAACAGATTACTTATACTGAACAGCATTTCCATCCCATAAATGTTTATTACGGGTGTGTGTGTGTGGGGGGGGGAGAGACAGCAACTTTAATATGCTGTTCTTATTTCCCCAAACCTTAGGTCAGGGGTCTTCAAATTTGACAGCTTTAAGACTTGTGGACTTCAACTCCCAGAATTCCTCCTCCAGTCACATTAGCTTAGGAATTCTGGGAGTTGAAGTCCACAAGTCTTAAACTTGCCAAGTGCACACAATCAGCACCATATGAAAAAGTAGTAAATCAGAATCCCTCAAGGTATGAGCCTACAATTTTTTTCTTAAGTTTACTCATTCAGTTGCAAGAAACTAAAAACAGATATTAGAATCCTAGACAAAAAAAGGGAGGGATCTGTCCTCTGAGTCTTTTTTAAAGAACTGCAACAAGGATATTATATCTGGTTAAGGAAAGGTATCATGTGATGGGATGTGCTTCCTACACAACAGGAAGACTTTTCTAGGCTCATTTAAATACTTATTGCTGAGAAAAGCAACATGGAGTGAAGAAGGTGCATGGCTGTTTCCCTGGGGTTGCCTTTTTCACAAAAGAAGGAAAAGGGCTGGTGAACTTAAAAATACTGGAAATAGAATGAAATGGCAGCATGTTGAACTGCTTAGACAAGAGGAAAATGTAGTTCTAAAATTTTTGGCCCAGTCTAGAGCCAACTAAGAAACTATTGATAATTAAATTCAGTCCCCCTATGGCTATCCAAATCCCTTTCAAAGTTATGGGATCTTTCTATGTATCTAAAAAGCACACCAATAGTGTAATCATGTAAGTTGTTAATTTCAAATTACATAAGATGGTAATATCATAGCTTGGATACAGTCAAGTCAAGGAATTAAAGCAATTCTTCTCCTTATTGTGTATTCATGAATAAATGGTGACATGAGTAGATATCTAAATGTGAAATGTTAATACATAGTAATAAATAAAAATGTTACACAGGAATACACAATCTGTGACATTCCAGAAAACTCTTGTTTTCTAACCTATGACCATTGGATTGGGGACATTTTTTTTTATTTTAATGTTTGGGCTTTGTCTCAAAATTCATTCCTTACAAGACACTAGAGAATTCAAAAGCAGGTCCCCTCACCTTCTATAAAAAGGCAAGGGTAGCAGAAATATATATATATTTAAGAATCTTATGAGAATTGAAAAGTGAAAGGAACAACTGCCACTTGCCTAACATTAACAATACTGCCATCTGGCTATTTTAGTACTCTGTTATTTCTGAAGTCTTTATTGTTCTCCAGTATGTTTCTAACTGATATTTTTATTCTTGTGGAGAAAGTTTCTTCTAAGCTTCTAAATACACACACAGAAACACATACATGTACAATGGGACATACAAGAATCTCGTCAACTCTTGGGGGTCAATATTGACTACTTTGGTGAGCCTGATTTAGGAGGTGGATGCAGTATTACATGAATCATGATTTACATGGGTTTTTTGATTGCACAGAAAAACTATCTGGCTTGAACAATCAGGCAAAAAACAAATCCTGAAATAAATATTTATTTTTATTCAAAAGCACTTAAAAATTAGAAGTGCATATTTTAAATGGCAAAAACTATAGTTCCATTACAAATCAGTGGCATCTGCCTTCCACGCAGCTGCAGTTTCCAGGGTCCCGTAGAGCAGGGTCGCCAACCGTTTGGACCTCAGAGAGCACCAAACTCATAATTTTAGATCCCAGTGGCCACTAACCAGTTCTGTGGGCATGGCCTAATTTGTGGGTGTGGCTTGGTGGTCATGTGACTGGCAGGGCATGGCTTGTATGTAAATATTATAAATATTTATATAAATATTGATTTTTTTATAAAAAAGAGCAACTTTTACTCAAAATCAGGCAAAGCAGGCAGATTGAGTTGCTCACAGAATCACAGATTCATTCAGAGATCTATCTATCTGCCATTGGCTAGCTCAGTCTGTCACATAAAATTTGCTTGAAAGCAAACTCACAAAATTAACTCACAACACACCATGTATGCAAATATTGATTTTTTTAATAAAAAAGAGCAACTTTTACTCAAAATCAGGCAAAGCAGGAAGATTGAGTTGCTCACAGAATCATTCAGTGATCTATCTATCTGCCATCAGCTAGCTCAGTCTCTCAAATGTGCTTGCCATGAGTCTGCATTGAATTTGCTTGCAAGCAAACCTTCAGTCCGAAGGGAGGTTAAAAGCAGATCTAAAGAAGATCTAAAGACTAGCGAGAAAGCAAGAAATCCAACCATTTCTTGCTTCCTAGCTAATCTAAATCTCACGGCAAAGCAGAACAGATAATGGTTGGAAAAAGGAAAAACAGCAATTTAGCAGGCAAGTTTGTTGGGTAAAGAGTGAGTGGGCAGAGAGGGTTACCGCGGGAAATGTGGGTGGCGCAGCCTTATGTTTCTGCGCAGCCTGGATTATTTGCTTTGGAGGGGTGCTCTGGGTGTGAGATTTCTCTGCTGCCCACCAAAATTTTCTCATAGCCCACCAGAGGGCCGCAGCCCACAGGTTTCTCAACCGCTGCCATCGAGCCAACTTGAGCAAGGATTTCTGCAGTGTATTCTCCAGCAACAGCTGCCAGCTGGCTCTGGTTCTCAGCTCATTCAAGGCAGCCAGTTGAGAGCTGCTGCCAGAGAAAACTCTGCTGACGTGTGCTTATTGATCTTTTATCTGAAAACTTCAGAATTGCAGCCAAAGTGTTTATTATCAAGGTAAGCTGCTATCTCAATGACATGGATTTTGATCAGAGGTGGTATTCAGCAGGTTCTGACCAGTTCTAAAGAATAGGTAGCAGAAATTTTGAGTAGTTTGGAGAACTGGCTGAACCACCTCTGAGTGACCCCACCCCGATTTATTCTCTGCCTCCCGAATCCCAGCTGATCAGCTGGATCTATGTAAGGATTAGTGGTAAATCATTTTTGTTTCAGCATTGTTAAAAATTCAAATACAATTTATGACAAATTGTCATAAATTGAGGACTACCTGGGCTTAGTGGCAAAAGTATGTATTTGATTTTTTTATTTCTTTATTACATACAAATCCCCAAGAATTATTTAGAATTGTTTACTCTGTTTTCTAAAATACTGCAGTTGTTCCAATTCTTTCAACTCAGCCCAAGGTTTATTCCAAATTTGAAACTACTCTGGAAAAATGACATATTCAGACTCACACCTAACTCACCACAACTCTTTTCTGAATCCGATCTATTTCTGAGAATAGAAATTAGTGAATTGCAGGGGAAAAAAAGTTATTGGCATAATTGAATTATTTCCCAGATTTTAAAGAGATCAGCATCTTTCTTTTCAAATCAAGCTATTTATTGCGTTATATATTAATAACAAATATGCAAATTTTGGAAAGAAGTTGAACTGTTGAACTGTGAATTCTCATCTTTAGATATAGTTTTTCAAACAGATTATTATTTCTAATCAGCATTATATTTGGGGCATTCCAGAAAACGATAAATGACAATATTACACAAATAAAGTGATCTATGGTCCCTTGTTGGCTGCATATATACTTGGTGGTGTACTTGAACCTTCAGCTTTTTAGAATGACATTATTTAACCCCCTCACCAGTTTCAGCATCCATGGGCTGCCTCGACATGTTGCAAAACAACCAAACAGTCCAAACACAATGATTGTGGTACCCGTCCCGATGAGAACATATGGAGCGTTAGTGGAGTTTTCAGCAATAAGTGAGATATAAGTGCCTAAAGTCAACTTCCCCCAGACACCAACAGCAAGAAGGATAACACCAGTTATCTGGAAAATAAGCAGCAGAAAAAGAGAAGGTTAGATTTTATAAGGGTAACATATGATCTTACTGACAACAGATTTTTTTTTCAAATGTACAGAATAACTGATCATAAAAATACAAAAGTGTTTATTAGGCTAATTAGGAAGAAACAATGCCAGAAATCAAAGCTCCAGAACTCAGAAATCAGCAGCCTACACTGATAAATTTACTGTCGAAAGTATCCAGCATACTTAGGAGATACCTCATGCTAATTGTTTTCCTCAAACTTTTTCTGTCAACTACTGAAAAAACTACATGCATTTGTTTTATTTTGTCTTCATATTAAGTTCTAGTTTGAATCTCAAATATGAAAATGTTTTCAATTAGTCAATTTCATTCCACAGCCTTTCCAGATTTCACAGCCAACCTGATCCCAAAAGCACAGCACTGACTTGGGAAAGATCGATCCAGATTTCCTTATTCACAAGAAAAGATCAGTCACTGATGCTTCCTTAGGAAAAATGTCAGGTATAAATTGTGATGTTCTCAATCTGTCTTTATGCTACATGTTCTGTCCGGAAAGAAGCGCGTGAGACCCGGTTCCAAACAACAACTATTTATTAAACTCGCAAGGCAAAAGTATACGGAACAAGAGCCCAAGCCGTAGCAGCTTTTTATAGCGGCTTGCCTGCGGCTTGTGGCCAATGACACTCTTTTGACTGTTCCTGCTATTTGGCGGGCTTCCCGGATTGGTTCTTAAATAACAAAACTGCGAGTGGCCTTTTTGGCCAATCAGAAAGATGGTTTCTCTAAATAAACAAAACTGCGAGTGGCCTTTTTGGCCAATCAGAAAGAGGAACTTGGAACCTACCAAGTTCCATACAGAACACCCCTCCCCCCTTAGTTCAGTCCAACGTGCGTTATGTAATCACGCAGGTAGTGGGCCTTTCTAGTCCTGGTTGACCTACGCAGCTCAGTTGTGGCGTGATCTTGGAGCGGTTTGGACGGGATCACTGTTTCTCGCGTCTTCCCATGGAACCTCCTGGAGGTGAGTCAGCCATTGCCGCTCCCGCCTGAGTCTCTCGGGCCGGTTGAGATGGCTCCGCCACTCCCTCCTGGTTTGACTGGGTGTTTGAGCTGGCCTGGCTGCCTCCTTCCAGAAGGCCTCACTTTGCTCTCCTGCTCCCGGATTTCTTTCTTGGGGTTCATCTAACCATGAGTGCTCTTTTTGTTCAGTTAAATTGTCTTTTTGTAGTGTTTGTTGTCTTTGTACGGGAGGTTCGTCTCTCCCTTTTTTAGTTATTTTTGTATTTCCCCCCTTCCTTGATTTTTTTAGGTCGATATTTATTTTTGATTCTATGCGTTGTTTTTTCGTTCGAAGCTGGCAGGGAACGAAAGCTGGTCTATGTTGCCGCTTCCATTCCCTACCTCATCTAAAAGTAGTCGGTAGCCGGGACCTGTAATTTGGGTGATGGTGGCTGAAGCCAACAATGGTCCCCGTGAGGTTTTGGCATAGACCAGTCGCCGATTCAAACATACGGTATTTGCTGCAGGAATCGGGGGTTGTCCAGGAGTAAAGTGGGTGCAAATCTGTCCAGTAGAACATAGTTCCTTACCAATTAGAGTTCAGTTGGCTTTTGTTGGTTGTGCTGCTTAGAGATAAATGCTGCAAAGTTAGTAGTCAGCTTTAGTTGTCTTGACGTCCCCCTTTGTCCATTCTTTCTAAGCCTTCTTTTAGTTGCCTACAGGACATGCGTTCAGCCCTGCCGTTCCGCAGCTTGATGCGGCCGGGCTGCAGTGTTAAGGCATGTTGAGGATTACCCTGGAGCCAGATACTGTTACAAAATTGCAAAGCTGTAAATTGGGGCCCATTATCCGAAGCCAGTACATCAGGTAGTCCTTGTGTTGCAAAGAGTTTGTCTAGCTGTTTCATTTACAGCTTCGGTGGTTGTGGAAGCCATGAGGATGACTTCCAACCAGTCGAGTATGCATCCACGACATATCAAAATGTGTTTCCCTTTGTTAGTCTTGCAAAGTCATCCAGGTCATGGCATCCCAAATGTGCTTTTTCAAGAGACAACTGGACTTTCTGATTTGTCTTTGAAGACGTTTCACTTCTCATCCAAGAAGCTTCTTCAGCTCTGACTGGATGGTGTGGGGAATGGAAGGATTTATACTCCTTGGCAGACAGCTGTTCATTTGCATTCTTTTGAAGTCATTACGGTCACCTGGAGGTTTATCTGTGTCATCAGAGTCACCTGAGTGCTGCAAATTGGTGTGGAGCCTTCTTCGAACTGTTGAAAGACTGTGTTGTAGATTGGAGATAGATAATGCCATATCCCTTCCCTGCGTTGAAAGAGAGCTGTTCAATTTTGACACAGATGGCCTCTTTAACTGGTTTTTGAAAGAGGCCATCTATGTCAAAATGAACAGCACTTTTTTCAATGTGGGAGGGGGGAATATGACATTCATCATCTCTAGTCTACAGCACAGTCCATTCAACAGTTCCAAGAAGGCTTCATACCCATCTTGCATGACTCAGGTGATCTTGACAGACACAGATAAACCTCCAGGTACCTCAACAACTCTCTAAAGAATGCAAATGTTCAGCTGTCTGCAAGAGTATAAATCCTTTCCATTTTTCTTTCAGTTCAGAGCTGAAGAAGCGCGAAACATCTTCAAAGAAAAACCAGAAAGTCCAGTTGCCTCTTGAAAAAGCACCTTTCTTACATTTCACAGCTATCCTGCAGAGCAAATCTGGATCATCTTTGGATTTAGGCACTGCTGAAACTGAAAGCCTATGTATATTTAGCCAGAAACATAAGCATTGATCTAAATAGAATTTAATCTGTAGTACTATGCAGAATTATATTGTGAGATTTAAAAGGACAGATGTATTCATTGATGATAATAACATAATGAAGGCTAATATACTGGGACAATATCCATGTTTAAAAGTTAATCACTAAAGATGGCAAATACTGAAAATAGAGCAGAGTGTTAGTGTATGAGAGTTCATGAATTGGAATAGACATGGTAACACGTCAGCCAATGGGGACAGTTTGGTGACTCAGATAGCTCGGAGCCTGATGATGGGAGATGAGATTCTGCCAAAACGTTGCTACAACTTTAAAAGCTATATAGCTTTTTTCCAAGACCGGATCTTGGGTTTGCCACCACCAACAGAGTACATTTAGAGCAAAAGCTCATTTGAATCTATTACTTAAAGAATCACAGATACCCAGGATCCCTAGTACCACTAATCAAAGTGCTATACATAAAGTAAAGGTAATCCCCATGCTCTTATATGGAGTTGAGATGTGATGTTTACACTATTACAGTTTTAGAACAAACACAGTCTCGGCACCTGAGATGTATTTTGGGTGTGGACCCAAAGACATCTGCTGCAACAGTCAAAGCTGAATTGGGAATTTACACAATTCATACACTCTCTAAAATTAGAGCTTAAATTACTGGCTCAAAATTAATGAAATGGGAGATAGATAGATTCCCAAAGTTATGTCTACTAGAGCAGATAAAATTGCAATCACAAACCTGCTGGATTACTAAATTGACAAATTACATAAAGCCTCTTGTATAACAGGAGAACAAATTCAAAAAAGAATTGCCCAAAATATCACAGATATAGAAGCTCAAAATGACATAGCCACACTTAGTAAGGCTGGTAGCCTGAAATGGCTAAACGCAACTTCTAAATGGACAACTAGTTAAAGTTACAATTGCCAAAATACCTCAGAGAGACATTCGAATCAAGTAAGATTCGAACAGCTTGACACAATGATTAGATATGGGAGATTCCATTCTATCCCAGATAATGATCGTACATGTATTTGTGGCGCCGAAGAGAAAGAGGACCTGACTCATATTATTTGATTGCGGCCTGTATAAGGGGACAAGAGATAAAGGCCCGGTCCCACTAGCCGATGGACGCAAAACGTATGCATAAAGGACACAGCGGACGAGCAAAATTTCGGGAGTGGCTCCATCCGTTGTCATCCGTTCCAAAAAGTGGCGAAAATTTCCATAAACAGAACGGAAAAGAACAGACATGGGTAGTATGTAGCGGGGATGTTAAGCGAATGTTCATCGGAAGCCTAGAGGATGAAAGCGGATGGAAGCGGATGAAAACTCCGAAGGGGTTCCGTGGAAGAATTTCAAAGTGGACGCATAGCGGAAGGGGCGGATGAATAGCGGATGAAGCGGATGAATCATGGACGCCTATAGGAAACAAAGGGGATGCCGCATGGATGTATATAGGATGCAAAGCATTCACTGCGCATGCAGGGAGTATGAATTGCATCAGCTCTGCGGATATAAAAGGATGCAGCTAAAGATGCAGCACGCACGCAGTCAGCATACAGCGAAAGACGTGCTGCCACATACATTTGCAGGAAACACCATGGTTTTCGTCAGTCAGGCAAGAAGAGAAGCCCGTGCCTATTTGTTTAAGCCCTGCGCAAGGTGCAGGAAGGGGCAGAACCAGCATCCCACTCCCTGGCATCGACTATGAAAGCCGCTGCTGCTGCTGCTGCTGTGGGTGGACCAGCCCCAAGGCCCACAAAATCCCTGCTGCTGAAGTCTCTGCTGTTCAAGCCCCTGAAGGCCCTGCTGCTCAAGACACTGAAAGGCCTGCTGCTCAAGCCCCTAAAGGCCCTGATGCTCAAGCCCCTGAAGCCCTGCAGAAGCCCCTGCCAGAGGGAGAAAGAGGCAAAGGAAGGAGAAGGGAGAAGAGAACAGTACACCATTTTCCAAGGAGCATGAGGATGAGGTGCTGGAATGCTGAGGAGAACGAGTACCTCTGGAGAAAGAGCCACAGACTGCATTGCGACAGCAAAAAGAAGCAGGCAGCTTGGAGAGACAAGGCAGAGAGCCTGGCGGTACACTGCAGATGTACTCCTGGGATGTGGAAGCACATGCACACCTGGTATTGGCAAGCTACACCTCAAGAAATCCAGGCACGCTGCTGTCCAGCTCACTGACTGGGAGATGTACGTCATGGCCAAGTTGCAGTTTCCTGGAGGGTGAGATCCGGCACCAGGAGCAGGAGCACCCCTTCTGAGACCCCTCGTCCCTCAGACAGCCCACTGACAGCCAGTCCTCTTCCAGCAGGAGCCAGCTACCCTGTCCAGGCAGGTGTCTTCAGAGAGCCCCACGGCAGAAAACCCCCCCCGACAACTGCACTCCCCATGCCGGCAGAATTAGAGGATGCCATGAGAGATGATGCCCTGCTGTCACAAATGGAGAAGAGCAGCAGCCACCAGAGGCCAACACCACCCCAACCCCACTCCCAGCTCCAGAGGATGCAGGCAGAGAGGCAGACTGGAAGGGCCAGGACCACAGTGTGCTGTTGGAGATCAGGGACACAATTGAAGACCAGCACAGAACTGCTCTCTCAGCTGGTCCACTTGGACAGAGCATCCTCGGGCCAGAACACCTTCATCACCTACGTGAGCCCACCCTGAGGGACCTGCCCGACCAGTACCAGGTGATGAAGAAAGAAGATACAGCACTTCTGCACAACCCTCAAGGCCCAGCTGAAGCTGCCTCTACCCGTCCAGGTCTGCTCCTCCACCCCAGGCGA
Source organism: Laticauda laticaudata (assembly GCA_004320025.1). Classification (NCBI taxonomy): domain Eukaryota; kingdom Metazoa; phylum Chordata; class Lepidosauria; order Squamata; family Elapidae; genus Laticauda; species Laticauda laticaudata. The sequence continues at coordinate 14,303 of BHFT01010887.1, forward strand.
TATGCACAGCCCTTCCACGGCTTTCAACAGCCCCTCACCTACCAAGGCTATGACTCACCAGGAACTTCCCACAGCAGAAGCAGACCTTCCCAGTCCAGGCCCAGGTTCATTGGATGCCACAGGAGCCAGTCCTCACCCAGCTGCAGACCAGACCAGCCCCACTACACTCCTCCTTCCCTCCACCCCACAGCCAAGCCCATCAAGGGACAATCTGTCATCAAGTATTGGGACTGACATCTCAAGTCCTTGATGAAGCATCTCAACCTCACGGGACTGAGTCAGCTCTCGGATAGTTTTTCCTGAACACACCATCCCCTGTTGTACCCTTGGGGCCAAGCCACCCCAATGATGCCTCAGACCAGCAACTTCAAGCCACAGCCACTCCACAGTCCCCTGCCAGCTTAACATCTGAGACCCTGGACATGACTCAGAGTGCACTGAGAATAGTGTCAGAGACTGAGTTTGTTACTTGTTAAGTTTATCTTTGCCTAAGACACTTTACTTGGTTCATTTTGCTTATTTAACGAAGTCATAAAGTTTACCTAAGAAAGTTTAATAAAGGTTATCTTTGCTTAAGACACTTAATACAGTTTACTTGGTTTCATTTTGCTGAATTTAATACAGTCATAAAGTTTACCCAAAAGGCTGTCACACTGCCCAACGACATGCAAAATGTTAGTAAAAAGGACACACACGACGAGAAAAATGTTCCATCCGTTTGTTATCCACTCTCAAAAGGGCGAAGCGAAATTGGTGTATAACCAGAGCGGATAACACGGAAAAGGAATGGACTGGGGGAGGACGCAGAGTGGATGGAAAGCGGCATGCAGAATGGAAGCCCTAGCGGATGGAAGAGGATGGAAGGTGATGGCACACATCCGTAGGCTCCGGGAGCGCCAGGCAAAGCGGCACACGCGAACAGAAAGACGAATGCAGACGGACGGATGCGCAGCGGATGAAGCGCAGGATGCACAGCGGAAGCCTAGCGGATGCACAGCGGAAGCGCCTAACGGATGCCGAGCGTTAATTGCGCATGCGGGAGGATGCATTGCGAAAGCCCCGCGGATATATAAAAGGGGCAAGCAGCTCGGAAGACAGGTCACCCAATTCGAGAGGAAAGACCTCCTGCCGACACATTTGACTGCCTTGCCTTGCCTGCCATGCCTGCCTGCATGCCTGCCTGTAAGCCTTGCTGCAAGCCTTGCTGCCAGCCTTGCTGTCTGCCCTGCCCTGCCAGCCTTCCTACCAGCCTTGGTGCCAGCCTGCCTGCCTTGGTGCTGCCTGCCTGCCTGCCAGCCTTCCTGCAAGCCTTAGTGCCTGCCCCGCCTGCCAGCCTTGGTGCAAGCCTTCCTGGCCAGCCTTGTGCCGCAAGCCTTCCTGCCAGCCTTGGTGCCTGCCTGCCTGCCAGCCTTCCTGCCAGCCTTGGTGCCTGCCTGCTTGCCAGCCTTCCTGCCCAGCCTTCTTGGTTCCTGCCAGCCTCCCTGCCAGCCAGCAACCCCACAACCATGGCGAAGAACAGAAAAAGCCTCAGCCATCTGCTGCCACGCCTCGGCAAGAGGGGGACAGGGCCCACCCATCCCACCCCCTGGCCCTCAGTCTGCTGCTTCTGCCTGCGGGGCTTTCTGTTAGCACAGGCGTCCGCTCTTCTGACGGCTGAGCCTGACTCTGCTGCTCCGTCTATTCTGGAGGAGCTGATGATGATGCTTCTGGCCGGGAGTGCTTTTCTGCTGGTGCTTACTCTTGCTGATGCTGCACCCACATGGCGCTTCAGACAAGCACTCCAGCACCAGCCACCTCCACAGCACCTGGATCCTTCACTCCTTGAGAGCTGAGCGACAAGAGGAGTGCCAGAGACTGGCTGGCTGGCCGTACCTGTGGACTTTATTTGGACACTTGACTTGGGTCATTTTTCTTTTATAGTTTGTTGTTAATAAAGTCTATCTTTGATTCACACACTTGCTCATTTCTTTTTTTTTAATAAACTTCTGGTGGACAACTTTGTAGAGAAATGGTTTTAAGACCTTTGCATGCTTGTGGGATGGTTAACGATCAGCAGTTGGCTCGTGGGGCCCAGAGGCTATACCCTTGTGCGAATATATAGCCACAGCGCACACCTCTGCTTTGGGCAGCAAGGCGTAATAGCTCTATGACTACTGGCGAACGCTGTGCGGACTAGAATAAAACCTCCAGCTGCAAAGCATAGTGGGCACTGTTATGCGACTCCACACCGCTCCCACCGCGGGTGCCACACCTATGGCCCCTTTCATTACTTTCCAATAACAATTGTTAACTCATTGCAGTCCACACATGTCAAACATAAACACAACTCTTTATTAAATGCCCTGTTCATTGGATGGCACCCCAACGCTACATGGCCAATCTCACTCAGTGGTATGATGAGACAGGCTGAAGGAAGACTATACATTAAACATCGTATCATCCTCGTTTGGCCACTCACCGGCTCCATGCTGGGGAGTTGCGCACTATGGTGTTCAGAGGTTTCGCATCGACTTCTTCCCTTCATTGAGGCTTCTGTTGGGCCTTGCACATCCTGCAGTGTCTATGCAGGTTTCGCTTGGCGCATTCCCAGTGCTCCATGTCCCGATTGCTCTGTCTGATGTCCAGAGCTGGTCTATGATGAGACGAGTAGCAGCATGTGCGCATGAGATGTGCAGGATGCGCAAGCTACCACGATGTCTTCACGGTCTCTGGGCGACTTGCTGGCAGTGGCTGGTAAAGTACCTGGAAGCCTGTTGGCCAGGATGCCAAACGCGTTTACTCACCCCGGTCTTGGCCTGGGCAGCCTTAGTTGAAGAATGCTCCTTCACAGCGGTGGAGCGCATCTGGAGGTGTAGGGGTTCTATGAGGTAGGTTTTGAGGGAGAAGGTTCATCCCCACGCAGTGAAAGATAGGGCACATCCTTGCGTGTCTTGGGCAGTGGGTCTGGATTCTGGGATAAGTCCACGATGAGCGGTTGCGTTCAGCCCCTCCTTGAAGATCATTGGCAGGTCGAATGCTAACATGAACTTGTAGTAAGCATGACCATGGCCAAGAGGAGATGCTTGAAAGAAGCCTTCATGTAGTTGAAAATAAGTGGACCGACTTGGCTGGCGCTTTGCAGGCCATGTTGGCTTCCCCATCATATAGCTCCAACGGTGTGGGGGAAGTTCCACCTCTGATACACTGCACTGCCAAACTTTCTATTCCAGCTCTTCAGTGGCTGGGGCACTGAGGAGCTACCTCATATATTCCTTCAATAGAATGCTGTACATCTCCGTGACCGACAATGCTGATGGATGATGTGTGGCCACCTCAGCCGTATGCGATAGCTCCTGCAGGTGGTCCCTGAATGCCTAGGTGGCGCAGAGTGAGTGCCACTTAGCAGGTTCCAGGTGGCGCGGAAGTTAGGTGTTTGCCTTTGGTACAACTGCGGTGCTCCAGCAACCGGGCACGCAACTTCGTAAACATGGCGGTGGCAGCATCCTCGATTGAGTTCTTTGGGAATTGGCGACGAGGTAGTCTGTCGTATGTATGAGCCTCCACCAGTCAAGCTGAGTGATTAAGTCCAGTAGTCTGCTCTTCTCGCTGATCCATCTTCAGACCCAACGCTTCTTAGGCCGCCTCTTTTCTTACCCGTAAGTAGAGTTAGAGAGCCTGTATGATGGCTTGCACTGTTGCAGGAACGATGTGGCTGCCAAAAGGACTTTGTTACGATCACATGGTGGGAATGACTGGAAACTGTCTTTGGAAGAGAGAGTCGATGAAGGCAGGGGGGGGGGTGCAGAGGTTGCCAGGCTGGGCTACTGGTCTGAAAGTGATATCCAGGTGAGTTTGCTCCCGCCATTTTTTATAGGCAAGTATAGGTATTTCCACTATGTGTCTGCCCTTTGCCATCCTCTAGCATCCTCATATAGACAGTCGCTTAATATCTTAGATAGGTTCCCCTCGCGTGACGTTTTTTTCCAATTTTAAAATGCTTCTCTTGCGAAGCTGCATCCGCTTCATCTTTTTTCCTCCGTTTGCATCCGTTCTGCATCGCGTTCCACGTGCCGTTGCTCATTCCTCCCATGCTTCCGGTGTACCGTTAGAGCGGATGGAGCTTGGCACGGAGCATGCGCCAGGCAGATGCCTGCGGATATAGCGATGTTATGGGATGCAACGAGGATGCTAGCAGAATGCTAGTGGATGCAGACACGGACGCATTGGATATGACAGTTTTCCCGCAAAGATTTTAAGCAGCTCAAAACCTCACGTGAGCGGATGAAAACGTAATAGACGGGGATGCGGAACGATAAAGAGAAAGCAAAACGTATGCAGTGAGTACAAAACGAAGATTGCGTAACAACGGATGGCAGTGTCTTTTCTCCGTTTTACATCTCTTATCATTCCGTTGGTGGAGTGTGGACAGGCCGAGCTTAAGAAAGTTTATTGCTAAAATATACCATAACTCGTATAACATTCTGGTTTTGCTTATATATTATATAAAGTATAAAGTCTACCTAAGAACTTAATAAAGGTATATCTTTAATTAACGACACTTGGTTATTTTTTTTAACTTAATAAAGTGTTGGTGATAAACTTTGAAAAAATGGTTAAGCCCCTTTGCATGCTTGGGCGCAGAAAGGATAGTTGTGGGACAGATAAACTCCAGTGCAAAGCATAGGTGGGACTGGTATGTCCACCATCCAAGCTGCCACCATATGGACCTTTTACTTCAATAACCAATTATTCATGATCAAAACAATTTAAAAATAGAACAAGGTCTTTGTAATGACCTATTTATAGGCATCAGAAACGGCACTCAATCTATAGATGGCGACAGCTCAGACTCCATCTATGCTTATGCACGGCTCAGGAGTCCATATGATCCTATCCACTCGCTTAGATCATGTCCACTGGGGGAGCCATGCACATGATTCTCAGTAGGTTGCGTGCTTCTCTGCTTCACATGAAGCTCTGTTGGGGACCTTGTACACTCCGGAAGTGTCTATCAGGGTTTCGTCCTTGCCTCCATTACCAGACCCCATTGTCCATTCCCTTGTTGACGCAGGATCCACAATGTCTGTTCTTGCAGACTGGGGTAGCGGATGCGCATGAGATTGTGCCAGGATGCAGGCAAGCTTCCTACGAATGTCCACAGGTCGTGGCTCATGCCATGCGATGCAGTGGCTGAGTGAGAAGTAGTGGGAAACCTGTTGGCCAGACTGCCGCAAAGGGATTCTCTAACCGTCAGTTGCCTGGACAAGATGTAGTTGAAGAATCCTCTCTTCGGGGTGAGGCACTCTCGGAGAGTTGGTAGGGCTTCAGAGGTAAGTTTGAGGAGAAGGCGTATCCCCACGACTGAAGTTAGGGCACATCTGTGTGTCATTGGGTGAGGGGGGTCTGATCTGGAAACCCATGATGAGGTTGCCTTTCCAGGCATCCTTGAGGTACTTGCGTTGTATATCCTGGCCACTGAAGCTGACTCGTGCTCTTGAAGACATAGATGGTAGAGATTGGAGACTGTGTAGTCAGCATCAACCATGGCAAAGGGATGAATTACGAAGAAGCCCTTGTGTTGTCATGAAGATGGCCCTGAGTTGGCTGGAAGCTTTTGCAAGGCCATGTGCTTCCCAATCTAGGCTGTCCAAACGGTTGTGGGAAAGTTCCACCTCTGATACCACTCTCTCGTGCAAGTTTTTCAGTCCTTGTTCCAGTGGTGGGCAAATTGATTAGCAGCCCTCTACGATTCTTCGTGATAGGCTGTACTCACTTCTACTTGACCACTTTGCTGATGCTGTTGTGTGAGCACCCTGACCAGGCATCACTGATGTTTCTTGGTATGGGGTTCCAGAGGCCGGTGCCACGCCAGAGCTCAGTGCCCATTCGTCCAGGTCCAGGTTGGGATGGAGTTGGTGCTAGGCTTGGTCACCTGGGGGGTCTCAGACGCCTCTAAGTTCGTCAAACATCGCTGTGGCATCCTCATTAAGTGACCTGGAATGCACGAGGGTTTCGATTCCTCGCAGCCTACTATAACTGCGTCATTACAGTCACAACTCCATCTCTTCTCACGATCCAATCCTCAGACCCCACACAGCTCCTTTGGAACGTAGCTCCTTCTCCCTTACTGTATAAAACTTGAACAGATACTAAACAGTTTTGGTTTCTTGGTGTAATTGAGGCTCTGTCTAATCATACGGACTGTGTCATCATCCATGAGTTGCGAGAACAATTGATTGATTTGAAGCACAAGACCAAGGTTGAGAGGTATGTACATCATGGCTGCCTGGACCATAACTGAGATCAGATAATTTCTCCCCTTTTTAAAAATGATTAGTTGTCTCGCTAGGTGTCTGTCTACATGCTCTAGGCACATACTCCAGACATCCTAAAATACGAGATACATCCCATGTACAAACCCGTTTTTGTCTGTTTTTTATTCTTTATATACGAAATGCATACCGCTTACATCCTTTCTATTTCCTTGTTTTACTAACAGCTGTGTAGATGTTCTGTGTACCGTTTTTTTCTCCCTCTTTCCATATTCAGTGCAGCGATGTCGAGTTGAGGGGATGCCTCAGAGGTGCAGAGAGGTAACAGCGGACGTTATTTAAACGGCATGATAACGGACCATAGAACATTTGTTTGCCGTATATGTCGGCGGATGTACATATCGTAACACGCACAGAAAGTTCATGCGTCTCACAAAGCAGTTTTGTGCAGCTCAAAACTATTTGCGCGGATGACAAATCTCAGGGATGTAATAATGCCTCAGGGAGGCACAGAGCGTATGAAACAAGTATGCAGTGAGTCACAACGGAGCATTAGCATTTTCGAATGGAAGGCAAGCTTTATTTACTGAGTTTTACATCTCTTTGCCATCCGTAAGTCGCAGTGGGACAGGCCTTTAAATCCCTTTTTATTTTCGTAGTTATGAGTAACGGCTGTGTATGACGGTTCTGTGTACCTTGTGTGTTCCATCTGTTATTGGTTTGTCACGGTGCAGCGATGTGAGTTGAGGGATGGCCAGAGGATGCCGAAGAGGACTACAGCAGACGTTTCATGGATGATAACGGACATAGACAATTTGTTGCCCGTATGATGTCGCGGATGCTAACATCATCATCACCAGAAAGGTTTCATCCGGGTTGCGCGAAGTTTTTGTGCAGGTCAAAACAATTCTTGCGTGGGATGAAAATCGCACAGTGGATGGATGCTCGATGGATACGAAATCATGAGAAACGATATGCAGTGAGTAACACATATGGATGCACTCAGCGTTTTCACACATGGATGGCAAGCTTTTTAAACATTTTATACATCCTCTTCTGCATCCGTTAGTGGCAGACGAACACGTGGGACCTGCGGCCTTACAGAGTAGCTCACGCCTTGTCGGATCTCATACTACGAAACCTAATGCCATGGCAGGAGACTCCAATATTCAAAACCAATTATCATCATCACGCGTGAACCAGCAATTTATAGCAAGAAACAGACCATTTAATACAGCACAGTTCTCTGACTCAAAATGTCCAACTGAGTATCATGCATATTGGCGACCTGCATGTGGAGTAGATTGACTTCAGAGATGATACAAAAATTAATATTTTTATCGTTATTTATTCTATTTTATATATTATTATACATTCAAATTACCGTGTATTATATGTCCATAATTATTGTGCTTTGTTACCCTATTCTTATTTTCAAATTGTTTATATAGGGATCTTATGGTAATGCGAGGTTTGAATCTTGTATTTTCAGTAGGCAGTATAGGACTATGATCAATAAGCTAATCTAAATTTACATTTTGACATATATAGCCTCTGTATCATCTTCTCTTACACATACAACAATCCTTACTTTGCTGTCTTCAAAAGAGTGGCCTTTGTCTTTTAAATGCAGATGGACTGCTGAATCTAATCCTGGTGGGTTTGTTTTCCTAACCCACTCACAGTCAGTATTTACATTTTGATTCCCACCAAACACTGGACCACAAAATGGGAGTCATCAGAACCTACAACCATCAAGCTGAAGGTTTGTCTACCAGAAAAGATGGGAAAGAAAAAGAACAAAAACACATCAAAGAAGCGCCCAAAACGTATGGTTATCTTCCAAGTGGGCTTTCATCAAATCTCAAAAAAGACTCCACAGGAGCTCCTCCATAACAGACAACAAAGAGAACAATAAATGAAACAATGTCATCATTTCATACATTTCAGGAAAATCAGAACAGCTCAGAAGAATCTTCAGGCAACATAATACACAGGCATATTTCAAACCCAAGAATACACTAAGGCAGACACTTGTCCACCCCAAAGATAAAACACCCAGACACAAATTGAACAACATGGCATATGCCAGTGATAACTAAACTTTTTGTTGTTGCATGTCAAAAGTGTGCACTTGGCACACTTTTGACAAATACACTTTGACAAATACACAAATTTGGCAAATACACTTCCAAGTGTATGTGCACACACACCTGCACCCATAATGCAATGTATGTGTGATCCCCTTGCACTCCCCCACCCCCGCACATGAGTGTGTATCTCCCACATGCGCCCCGCCCCCCACGCATGTACAGCAGATACCCAAAAATCAGCTGGCTGATGGGAGGCATGCACGCATGCGCAGTGGAACTGAGCTGGAGTGATGGCTTGCATGCCCGCAAAGATGGCTCTGCATGCCACTTCCAGCATGCGTGCCATAGGTTCACCATCACGGGAATGTGCAGTAAAATATTGTGAGCCTTGTGAAGATTTGTACATTGGGGAAACAAAATAACCACGTCATAAACGTATTGCACAACATAGGAGAATAAACCCATCAAGACTAGATTCAGCAGTCCATCTGCATTTAAATGACAAAGACCACTCTTTTGAAAACAGCAAAATCCACATTTTGGACAGAGAGGATAGCTGGTTTGAAAGAGGGGTCAAAGAGGCAATCTAAATGGCCTGTCACATAGGCCAACGGATGCAAAAAGTATGTAGAAAGGACACAGCGGACGAGAAAATTTTCCATCTGTTGTTATCCACTCTCAAAAGTGCCCCAAATTTGCATAAACAGAGCAGACAACAACGGAGGAAACGGATGGGGGAGGACGTAGCCAGGTATGTTAATGCGGATGCTCCACGGAAACCCTAGTGGATGAAAGCGGATGGAAGTAGATGGCACATCCGCAGGGCTTCCGTGGAGGGGGGGAGCAACGGCGAAGCAGACACCGCAGCTGGAAGGAACGGATGCAGAGCGAGATGCGAAGGTTGGATACAGTCTGGATGCAGAAGCGGACGCTAGCGATGCAAAGCGTTCACTGCGCATGAGGGAGGATGCATTGGCATCATCTCCCGCGGATTAAAAAGGATGCAGCTCGCAAGCAAGGTCACCCATTCTCAGAAGGAAGAACCTGCTGCTAGACCCATCTCCAGCAACAACAATGGGGAAGAAGAGGAAGCGTGTGCCATCTTCTGCCAGCCCTGGCAAGAAGGACAGGGCCACCCATCCCACCCCTGGCCCTGACTCTGGCTTCTGGTCTGGGTCTTCTGCTGCTCGGGTCATGTACTCTGCTTGTGCTGGGCTTCTGCTAGTGCTGCTCCTGGTGGCTGGTGCCTTCTGCTGGCTGCTTACTCTGCTGGCACTGCACCTGATTGTGGTGCTCCCTGCTGGTGCTTACTCTGCTGGGTCTGCTCCGTCCTGGTCCGTGCTGGTGCTTACTCTGCTGCTGTTAGATCCTGGTCCTGCTTGGGCTGGCTGGTGCTGCTGGTGCTGCTGCTGGTGGTGTTGGTAGAAGCAGCCTAGAACCTTGAAAGCCCTCTTGATGAGGTGCCCAGAAGGCCCTGCCAGAAGGAGAAGAGGCATACGCGAGATTAGGGAGAGGAGGCAAAACTCCATCGATGAGGAACAATGAGATGAGGTGTGGAATGGCTGAGGAGAACGAGTACCTATTGGCGGAAGGGACCACAGGCTCTATCGACGACACCAAGGAGGAAGCCAGCGGCTTGGTAGAGAGAGATGCGGAGAGACTGGGCTACACTTCGGGAGTGCTCGCTAGCCTGGTGGAAGCACATGCACACCGGATACGGAAGCTGCCACCTCAATAAAGTCTGGCCAGGCCATGGTCAAGCTCACAACCGGGAGACCTAACGTGTGATTGGCCAGTTGCAGCTTCTGTGGAGGGTGAGATCTGCACCGTGGAGCAGCCCCCTCTGTCCTACCCCTCTCTTCAGGCAGCCCACAGAAGAGCCTCATCCTCTTACTGGCCAAGAGTCCAGTCTCTGTGTCAGGCAGTGTCTGTGGAGCGTCCCCACCGACGGGGGACACCCCCGAAGCTGCATCTCCCCATGTGCGGAGCCGCATGGAGGACCTCTGACAGCAGTCGGGTGAAACAAGGAGAGGGAAACTGCCACCAAGACCAACCCCCACCCCACACGCCTGCCTCACCTTCCACAGGAAAGCAGGCAGAAGAGGACAGACACGCATCGAGACTGGGCATGTACGTGCTCGCACCTGTCCTGGTTCTTGACCAACCATCAGCAAAGAAGGCGGTAGAGTGCTCTTCGTCAGCTTGGTATCACTATCATACGAATCCAGCTCCTGAAACCGCAACCAAGCCGGTCCATCCACCTACAACTACAACACACCAGACCCCTCACGGACATGGATACGAAATCACCAGTACCAGTGATAAAGGACAGGATCACAGTGTTTTCTGCACACCCTCCCAGGGCCCAGCTGAACCTGCCCTCCACTCCAGTCAGGTCTGCTCCTCCAAGCCCCAGGTGACATGTCATAGGCCAATTTCAAGGCTTTCCACAGGCCTCACTTACCAATGGCAACGGCTACCAGGAGTTCCAGCAGCACAGGCGCCCAGCCCTTCCCAGTCCAGGCACAGCGTAAATCGAAGTCAACCGATGCTCAACCGGACACCCACAGAGTGCAACCCACACCACAGATGCCACCACCACACCACAGATGTCACCCCATGCCTCACTCGCTTCACCTGCAGCCCAGACAGACCCCCATACACTGGTCCCTTCTTCCACACGGCAGAGCCAAGCCCGGCCTCAGAAACATCCTGTCATATACGTTAGGACTGACACCGCCATGTCATGGAGGAAGGGGCTCTTCACCATCAGCAGGACTAGCCAGCTCTCTGAGAGCTTCCTCCCACACACATCCCGTTGTCCTTCTCGGTGCCCAGGCACGCCAATGGCGCCTCAGACCAGCTACTCCACAGCAAGCCACCATCCACAGCACCTGGGCCCTTCACTCCCTGAGACTATGGGCATGCCCTCAGAGTGACTGAGAAGAGTGCCAGAGACTGGTGCTGCTACCTGTTGAGATATATCTTTTGCGGTGAAGGTTTATCAGTTGGGTCATTTTTGCTTTTACAATTTGGTATACTATACATTTATCTTTTGCTTCAACACACTTGGTTCAGTTCTTTTAGTCAATAAAGTCTTATGGTGGAATTTTCAGAAATGGTTTAAGCCTTTTGCATGCTTGTTGGATGGGTACGATAACGCAATGGGATGGGCAGGGATACCTGTGCGAATGGGTAAATAGCTGTGGGATAGGCAGGATGACCTGTGAAGTGGGTAGTGGATACTGTGGATGGTAATAGTCTGGGATGGGTAAGTCTAGTGGGATGGATTAGGATACCTGTGGTATGGTAATAGCTGTGGGATAGATAAACTCCAGTGCAAGCATAGTGGGGACTGTATGGTCTTATCTTCCACACTGCCTACAGCTATAATGGCCCTTTTATTTATATATCTATATATATCATCTATATATACTCTATTTCAAACATAAGCACACCTTTATTAATTGCCACTGTTCATTGGTAGGGCACTCAACATACAATGGCACAATCTCATCAGATGTGATGAGACAAGTGCTGAGAGCAGTCCATTAAGCATCTACCATCCCTGTCTTGCCACTCCACTGCATCCAGCTGTGATTGCACCAGTGTTTTCAGGTGTGATGGTTGCACTGCTTCTTCCCTTCATAGTGAGGCTCTGTTGGGGGCCTGTTGACAATTCCACAGTTAGATACAGGTTTCAGCCCTTGCCTCCATTCCCCATGGTCTCTCATGTTTCTCATCTCCCCTTGTTACCATGTCCTACAAACTTCTGCATTAATATGTTTTTTGATCAGTTGCGGCTTAGTGCGGCTATTGAGATTTTTTGAGTATTGCAAGCTTTCACGATGCTCCTCACGGTCCTTGATCTAGGATGATGCTCTTTGCATGGTGGTTATAGTTATCGCTGTTGGCCAGGTGATTCCATAAGGTGTTCTCTATCACCTGCCTTGCCCTGGACAGCCTGTAGTTGAAGATCCTCCTTCACGGTGAGGCATCTGGAAGTGTAGGGCTTCATTATATTTGGTTAAATGGAGAAGGCGTCATCCCTCATTGTGATGATAGGTTATCGGCAACTCTTGTTGGTGTCGTTGGGCAGGGGGTCTGGATCTGGGAAACCATGATGAAGGTGCTTATTACAGCCCTCCTTGAGGTGACTGGCTATTGTATAACCTGATGCATCTGTAGATGACCCGTTGCTAATGAAGTCATCGATTGTACATTTGAACTTTTAGTCAGCAGTCGACCATGGCGTAAGAGGAATTGATACTTTGAAGGAAGCCCTATAGTAGTTATGATAAGTGCGACCCTGAGTTGAGTAGTGGAGCTTGCAGGCCATTGTGCTTCCCAATCTATGGCTTCTCGATATCGGTGTGGGGAGTTCAATCTTCTGATTACCACTGCTCTTTGCATATTTTCCAGTCCTTCTCTTTTGAGAGGGGCACTGGAGTGGCCTCCTCCAGGATTCTTCGATAGATGGTGCTCTCTTGCACCACTTCCTCTGAACCACACATGCTATTGGTGTTGATGTGCACCCTCTTAGGCGTACTGCATGCTCCTGTACGTGTCCCTGAGGCCCAGGTGCGCATGAGTCTTTTTATAGTAGCCACCTTCAGTCCAGGGTCCAGCTGGCCGAAGTTGGTTTTCTTGTTGTATTTTCTCAGGCTGCTCCACAACTTCATCAAAACAGGCTTGGCTTCTGGCATTCCTTCATTGAAGTTTGCTGGAGATGTATCGAGAGTCTCTCTTCCACCATCAGCTGTTGTACAGATCAGATGAAGGTGAAGTGGCTTTCAACCCGCTGGCTCTGCGACTGAAAGTGAGATCCAGTGATTTCTCCCCTTTTTATTGGAAAATATCGGTTTTCTGCTCGGTGTCTTTGCATCCATCCAGCCATCCGTATATATTTTCAAATATCCGAGATACGTCCCCTATATGAACGTTTTTTCCGTTTTAATGCTTTGTATGCAAGCTGCATCCGCTTTCATTCTTTCTATGTCCGTGCTACGAACGCTGCGTGTCCGTTCCGCATCCGTTTCGCTTCCTCCCTGTGTGTTTTCCGCTGGAGCAGATGCGAGTTGCGCAGATGTGCAGTGGATGCCTAGCGGATATAGCGGACATGTAACGGATGACTACGGACGTATAATGGATGTTCCCCGTATGCATTGCGGATGTATAACGGACGTGTTGGATCCTTTATCCGCTCAAAAAGTTTTGTGCAGCTCAAATCTTTTTGAGTGGATGAAATGTTAGTAGACAGATGCTGGACGGATAGAGAGTATGAAAAACGGACGCAGTGAGTACAGAACGGATGCATCACGTTAACCAGCGGATTACAAAAGCTAGATTCTTATTCTGAAATGATGATTATAGTAATGATTTTATTTATACAAATTTCATATCTAAAAACTGCAAGTGTCATCTTGATTCAGATTCTGGGCTGCCACAGTTGGGGAATGGGCAGATTGTGGGAAAAGGAGAGTAATGGAGTATAGCCACAACAATATTCTTTTGCTAGAGATCAAGGACAAGTTGCTGGCATCTGGAGGGGTGTGATTGGAATTTAACCACAGCTGAGACAGGGGATTGATTGGTTAATGTGACCAAGGAGTCCCTAAATGGGGCAGGGGATGAGTTTTAGTGTATGGGGGGAAACGTAGTAATTCAGATTCGGTTTTTCACACATGTGCCAACATTATTTCTCTAATAAATTCTTACTTTGATGGACTTTGTCTCAGAGTTTTGAATTGTTTGGAGGGTTTAATTGGAACCCTGACATTAACCCGAATCTCCTTCAAAAGAAAATCCCAGTGGCTTCTCACAAAAGCAATGCTGCTGTCCAGGATCCTGAGCCCTGAACACACCCTGATCTTACAGGGACGGTAAAGACTCAGGGAAGATGGAGCAGGTAATGGTGACCTCTGAAGGGGCTGCAGGATCCACTTCAGAGGATGTGTTCTGACCCAGGCTGAACAGAATCACGAAACAGATTCCTTGCCCTGAAAAAAACCTTTTTGTTTGGTTGATGTGAATTCCTGGCATTCACACCTAGAAAAGTCCCAGCAATAATCCTTCCCAGGTTTAAATGAAAGAACAGACTTTATCAGTCCTTGGATTTTTGCCAGGCCAAGAGCTTTCAGTCGCAATGCTGTAAAAGGAAATACTTGGGAAGGAGTCTCTGTGAGGCACAAACTCAGATAAGCAAATCATCACAATAACCGAATGAATTGTCTCCTGCAAACACCCCATTGCTCCTATTTATTCCCTATGGGAGGGGCTATTCAGTGTCCATTTGTTCCTTTCCTTCCAAGTTGACCCGTTCCTTAGTTGTTCCCTTTTCCTGACAGCTCTGTGCATATGCACATCTGGAATAGGCCCCTGCTGTTCTTCTTCCTCACTTCCCTCTGACTCTGAAGGCATCTGATAAATGTCAGACACTCCAGGCCCCATCTCTGCCTCCAATGCAGAGCATCCATCAGAGCCTTCCCCAGAGTCCAGGACTGGCCCAAATTCCTCCCCAACCTCCTCACTGTCCGAGTTTGCAGAGCTGGCAGCTGGCGAGCCACAACAGGATGTTTGCAGAGCTATCTGCTACCCATCAGCTGTGCGATAGCTGAAGCAGAGACTGAACTCCAGAGGGACGCCTGACCCAAGGACTGGCCCTATGGAAGTTCCCACCAGCCGCACAGCTAGAGTTAGAGTCCATGATAATATTACCAGGACCTCCAGGGATGTCAGGACAACCCAAGCAAGTGGAAGTCTTTGAGTGGAGATCATTGAAACCCCTGGCATTAGCAAGTCCAGGGAATGGAGACTCCAACCACTGTCACGGAGCCAATCGCTTACTGGGCTACCTGAGAAGTTTGATCCGCTGAGTGTGGGACCCACAGTTCAAACAGCCCACACCAGTGGTGGGATTCAAAAAGTTTTACAACCAGTTTTGAGGGCGTGACTTGGTGGGTGTGGCTTGGTAGGCATGGCAGGGGAAGGATACTATAAAATCTCTATTACCTTCCCACTCCAGGGGGAAGGTTACTGCAAAATCCCATTCCCTCCTGACCCCACTAACCTGCTCTCCAGCTCTGTTCTCCTGTGCAGGACAACAAAAGAAGTCCCAGCTGGGACTCAGGAGGCAGACAATAAATGGGGGCAGGGCCAGTTAGACATGGTATTTGCTGGTTTTCCAAACTACTCAAAATTTCCATGACCAGTTCTGCCCCACACCCAATCCAGCCTGGATGGATTCTAGGCCAGCCTACATTCAACTTTCTGGGGTCAGGGAGCATGGCAGTACAAAGCAGGGCTTTAGCTTCATTCCACTCAGTACTGGCCAGATCAAGGCTCAGCCTCTTGCTTCGAACCCCATCAATCACAGCAGCAGCCCAGCAGGGTGCCACAACAGGATGACACCCCAGATCCTTGGGCCACTCGAACCCAGACACCAGGGTAGGAACAAGAGGTTTGCCCAGACCTGCCCATCACCCTCCACCAGCGTCTCCCAAACTATTGCCCACTGACTAGATTCCACTCAGTCTTTAACTGGGCTTTAACCCAGTCCAGGGATGGATCAAGTACCAGTGGATGCTGGTTCCCATCCTGCCACCAATCACGCTGGCTGCAACTGCCCCAACCCAGCAGCTGCCCCACTGCATTTCTTGGCTACCTTTGAAGGTAGCCTGGGGAAACTGGCCTATTTCCCAAACCGAATCTGGACTCACACTGATTGATATGGGGTTCAATACTAGTCAGACCAGGACATGAACTTGTTATCATTGTAGATAATATGAGAGAAGGAGTAGCAGCAGAATGGATTGCTCAACTCCATGATGAATGAGTTCCTGAGTTGGAAGATGTGGACAAGTTCATGCAGTCCCTAAGGGCCCATTTTAGCAATTTGAGCACATTGCTAAACGAGAGGAAGCTGAGGCAGAAATCAAGGGACTGAAACAGCATGGTCGGTCCCCCAAGGAGTTTGTTTGGGAGTTTAGAAGAGTGGCCAGAAAATTATGACTCTTCATCCACTACTTTAAGGAAGTCCAAAACCTTAGGCAAGTGTACAGCTACAGGGGGGTGCCTGAACGGATCCAAGATTGTTAGCAGATGGTGGTGACTATGGATTTAGAAATTCACCCCACTGGAGATCGGTGCCAGAGAAAGCTCCCAAGTGGCCCTTTGGGATGCAGGTCAGCCGGCAAGCCGCCAGCAGAGGTGAGACCAGTGGCAAGCCCCCGAGTCAAGGGCTTCAGAAGTGGCCAGCAAGGCCATCGAGCCTCAAATATCTTGTGCTGGCTCCTATTTCCCAGGTGTGCCAATGGCAGCCAAGTCAAAGAAAACTCCCTAAAAGCCACTAGACATGGGGAAATTCGCTTGACAAGCCATGGAGGTCCTCCCCTTGCAATCCAATGAAGGGGGAACTCCAGTTCCAGAGATTATGACTCCAGTGGTGTGGACTCGATGGTAAGTGCAGCCATCTTCCCTTTTTCTCATATAGTAGTGCCCCACACAGAAGTCCATGGAGAGCTGGAGGCCATGATAGACACCAGCTGCACCCAGTGCTTAATCAGCTCCCAGACTATGAGAAATTTAGAAATAAAAACAACAACTTTGAAATGCCCTATCTGCTTTGAATAAGTAGACAGTTCACTTACTGGGGCAGATCCAGTGACTTTGGTTACTGAACCTGTAAGGCTCGAGATGGGGCAGCACTGGGAAATGACACAATTTGTGGTCACCCCAAAATGACCGAGGCACTTATCCTTGGCTTGACTTGACTTGGCTTGGTTTGGCTTGGCTAGACAAATGGGCCCCCACCATTACATGGGAGATTGGCTAACATAAGATAAGGATAGGCATCAGCTCCTTGCCTCCTCTCCTGTAATCTGAGAACCCACCATCTTTGGGACCCAGTGATCACAGTCAGAAGGAAGGAGTGGCCTCTACAATGGAGGTGCCATCTGGCGTGTGTGCCCAGAATACCAGGACTCAGCAGAAGTCTTTAGTGAAGAGAAGTGCAATGTACTTCTCCCCACTGACCCACTGATTATGTGATAGAATTCATCCCAGCAGCAAAACTACAAAGGCCAAAAACATACTCAATGACCCCTAAAAAAATGGATTGAAAAAGTACATTGATGCCAACTTGGCAAGAGGATTCATCCAGCCCACCAAATCTAGGGTCTCAGCCCCCGTATTATTTCAAGGGAAGAAAGTTTGGGGGGGGGGATTTGAGGCTCTGCATTAATTTTCATGGGATAAACACTGTTTGCATACAGAACACTTCCCCCTCATGAAGGACATGCTCAACCATCTGGTGAGAGGAAAAGTGTTTGTTTACAAATCTAAACCTATGAGAAGCTTACTACCATTTGCGAATAAAAGAGGGTAATGAATGGAAAAAAACATTTAATTGCCTGTTAGGCAGGTTCCAGTTTAAAGTCATGCCTTCTGGGCTACAGGGAGCCCCTGCGGTGTTTATGCAACTCATTAACAGGGTGCTGCATGAGTTTATTTGGATGATATTCTCATCTTCAGTAAGATAATGGAGGAACATGTCAAACTCGTGAATCAAAGTATTGAAAAAACTCCTAGATTCTAAGCTTTCAGGATTCCAGCAATCACCATAATTAAATCATGATTCTCAAGCCAAACTTCAACCAACTTCAAAGGATTTATTAGAGGTGACATACTGGCACTCCCCTGGCCTCTAGAAGTCATAGAAAGTCATCTATATCCTGCAGGTGGGGGGCCCTTTTCTTATGAAGGATTGTTCGCTATCCTCTTGCTTCTCCCTCTAGCCCCTCAGAAATAGTATTCACAATGGCTCTTGGGGATAGGTACAGGTCCATAGTGTTTTAGGTGAATCTCAACTTAGTCAAGGAATAGAGCTAGCTGATCTGGGTCCCGATCAAAATTTCCGCTAAACCAGGACGGTTCGTTGAGTACTGCTCCTCCCTCCTCCTGTCGTCCTCTGTAAGCCTGCACTCGAGGTGGCTGGCCTTCTTCCCCAGCTCTAGTTCGCACAGAAGGAGGGGGCTGCCTGCTGTGTGGAGGAGGCACTGGCTGCAGCTTTGGACTCCTTTTTCTTCTGGTGGGTACAGAGGGAAGGCTGTGGTCTCAACTGCTTCTCCTCACTTCAAAGAGCTCTGTAAAAACTGCCCTGTTTTGTGCAGCATGATGGGCTGTTATCCTGAATGACGGCTCAGTCAAATTCCTCCCTCAGTTGCTCCATGGATCTCCCCAGGGATTCCACTTTGAGGCCCTGGCCTGTGCCCAGTCCCATATCCAATCCACTCTTCCCAGTTCACTCAAGGGCCTTCTCCATTTTTGGGCCTTGGGGTGGGGAAATTCAGTCTCAGAGGCTTTAGGAATTTTCTTTTTCCACCAGTACTTATCTGGTTTTCTTTCCTCCACTGGAGCAGGTTTCTCTGCTTCAGGATTCAAGGGGGACTGACCTCCAGCTTTAATTATGCTATCAGCTTCTGTTTGCTTCTGGCTGAAGCCAAAGTCTGTTTCTCCTCCTGATAGCTCGACCTCTGCCTTGGCTGCCTGAGTTTCTTTCCACGCATCCCAGATGTTGGGGAGTGATCGGAGAGGCCAGGACCCAGGACCCTGGTAATATTGATTTATTATGAGAGTTGGCTTGCTGTCAGGATTCCAGCAATCGCCCTAATTAAATCATGATTCTCAAGTCAAACTTCAACCAACTTTAAAGGATTTATTAGCGGCAACATACTGGCACTGCCCTGTATGAAACCAACTCTGGCATACGTAATTTACAGACACCTGTGACCCTGTTTTCCCCCCTCCCTCCTGGGTGTCTCACAAATCAGATTCTCCAATTAAGCACGTTCATGGGCTTGGTGTCATCATTCACATTCTCCAATTAAATATATTCACGGGCAAAAGCTCTGGTAATTTAGTTACAATCTATTCAAGATAAGTGTTGGAAAGTACTTTCAGTTTCAAATTGCTGCACTGCTCTTCCAGATGTTCTCCCCCCCCTTTTTATGGCACAACTAAAACAGGCATAGGAGTGTTTTATGAATTGACATAAGCTTTATGCAAAGGTGTCAAAACCAAGTTCCACAAGACTTCCTTAAATTACCTGGGCTACCAAGTGTCAAACAAGGGGATTAAAATGGACCCAGGCAAAGTTAAAGCCATACTAGATTGACAGCCACCTCGCACCCGGAAACAACTTCAAAGCTTCCTGGGTTTTGCAAGCTTTTACCAGTACTTCATTCCTGCATTTGCTGAGATAGCCCTGCCACATATGGAACTGTTAAAAAAAGCCCAAACCCAATCAATCTCTAAAGTGGACACTTGAAGGTCAACAAGCTTTTGAAGAACTAAAAGGACTGTTTTCTAAAGAGCCAATCCTGTGACACCCTGACCCCAAATGACCGTTTGTGGTGCAAGCTGATGACAGCAATGTCGCCATTGCTGCAGTGCTCCTACAGGAAAACTCCCTGGACCAACTGTAACGCCGCGCTTATATGTCTAAAAAGTTCCTGACTTCTGGTTGGCTAATCATTTTGGATTTCTAAAGACCCTTCACTTAGTGAGGAGGCAGTTTTGGTGACTAAAAATGAAGGCAGATATGGAGGACTACGTAAAAAGCTGTTTCAGGTGTGCTGCTATGAAAATGTGACCAGGGAAGCCACCTGATCTACTCTAACTTATAGCTGACCCCAGCCGACCATGGGAAGACATAGCTATGGATTTTATAGTTGAACTCACAGAGAGCGGAGAAAACACTGTCATTTGGACAGTGATTGACTATTCTCTAAGCAAGCACATTTTACCGCTTGCTCTAGATTACCATCAGCTAAGAAACTAGCAAAAATGTTCATTAAACAGATTTATAAGCTGCATGGAGTGCCCCAATTTCCAATCAAGGAGTCTACTTTACCGTGAAGTTCTGGAAGGAGTTCCTACGGTCCTTTGGGTCTTCTCAGAGATTGACCTCTGCTTTTCATCCAAACATGAATGGGGCCACTGAACACACAAATGCCATAGTGGTACAGGACCTGAGATGTTACATAGACTACCAGCAGGATAATTGCGCTGATCTAATACCTTTCGCGGAAATAGCTGCAAACAACGCAAACAAGACAACAACGCAGTCCACAGTAGCACCAGGCTAGCTCCTTTCAAAATCACCAGTGGGATTGACTTTGTGCCTATGCCTGAGTTACCTAGAGAGCCCCCAATCTCAATGTCCCTAACCGAGTGGGTATTGAAACAGGGGTGGGACAATACCAAACATGCCCTCACCCAAGCCGCTGAGAAATACAAAACATCAAGCGATCAAGCACCAATCACTCCAAGCCCTCTTTAAGGTGGGAGATCAGATCTACCGGTCCACTAAATATCTTAGATTAAAATTGTGTCCAAAATTCCTAGGACTGTTTCCCATAGTAAAAGTGATTGTAAAAGTTAGTAAAAGTTGTTAGGGAAAGTGCATATGGTATTTCCAGTAGTTGATTGAAACCGGCTGTTAGCTCAAAATTAAGACCCAGAGATCAACCCACTCTCAAGCCAATTGTAGTACAGGATGAGACACTATGAAGTAAAGCCCATGTCACACTGAACCAATGGATGCAAAGAGGATGTAAAACAGACAAAAAAGCTGACCATCCATTGGAAAACGCAATGCATC
>BHFT01010890.1:0-11368 GCA_004320025.1 Laticauda laticaudata
CACAAGTGGTACCACTCTAACTGAACTGGCAAATCATCTACCAGATCCAAAAATGCTTCCAAGCTTCCTATCTTTCTATACCACCAAATACAAGTCATGTGAACATAATTCTGAATCAACTTTTCCTCATAATGGATGAACAACTCATATTGGAGGAAGAGGAGCAGTCCCAGAAGTTTCATATATAAGCCACAGCTCTACCTGGAGACATGATCAATTACATGAATGCTATTAACCTTCTGGCAGCATGCTACAGTCTTATAAAACAATCTTTCTATAAAAGATGTACAAAATGGCACATTTCAAACTAATGCAATATCCCAGACCTTCGCTGAACCTGTCTCTTCATGGTTCTTTGACAGACTAAGAAAGGAATTTACAAAAAGTAACATAGCCAGTGCTAACATCATAAAGCCCCATGTCACACAGCACCAATGGATGGAAAGAGGATGTAAAACGGAGAGAAAAAACTTGCCATCCATTGGTTAACGCGATGCTTCCGTTTCTGTACTCACCTGCGTCGTTTTTCATCCTCTCTATCCGTCCAGCATACCGTCTACTGACATTTCATCCCGCTCAAAAAGTTTTATTGAGCTGCTCAAAACTTTTTGAGAGCAGAAAATGTATCCAACACGTCCGTTCTGCATCCGCAACGCATACGGGGAACATTCCGTTCTACATCCGTCATCATCCGTTATGCGTCCGCTATAGGCCTAGGCATCCGCTGAGCCATCCATGCAACTTTGCATCCGCTCCAGTGGAAAAATGGACACAGGGAGGAAGCAAAATGGACGTGGAACGGACACGCAGCATTATAGTAGCACGGACGGAGAAAGGATGAAAGTGGATGCAGCTCGCATATAAAGCATTAAAACGGAAAAAATGTTCATATAGGGGACGTATCTCAGATATTTAGGATGTCTGCAGGATGCCTAGAGGATGCAAAAGGACACTGAAGCGGAAAACCTATATTTGCTAATAAAAAGGGGGGAGGAACTCACTGGATCTCACTTTCAGTCCAGCAGCCCTGCTTGCAGACCTCTTCAGCATTTCATCTGCCTCTTCCTCTTCCCACAGCATCCAGTTGATGTCCAACCATGGATCGTTCCACACACTCCTTTTGGTAGCCACCCATCGTTTCTACAACAGTGCGAAGCCATCTACAGGCTTCTTTCACCTGTTCTCCACACAGAAAGAAAAAGGAGGAGGCCAAGAAGTGTCTGGGTCCGAAGATGGATCGCCAGAAGAGCAGAGTTACAGACTGTATAACAAGCTGCATGTGGAGCTGAAGGAACGAAGACCCTCGTGCATTCCAGAACTTCATGAGGATGCCGCCAGCCTATGTTGACGAAGTTGTGGGGAAAGTGGCTGACACCCAGGTTGACCAAGCAGAGCACCAACTTCCGGCCCAGCCTGGAACCTTGGACTCAAACGGTGGCACTGACTCTGTGCCACCTGGCCTCAGGACCACGTTACAGGAGCATAGAGTATGGCTGGAGGTGTGCCACACAACACCATCAGCAATTGTTGGTCAGAGAGTAGTGTCAGGTGATATCATCAATCAGAATACCTGGAGGAGCTCCTCCCAGTGCCCCCTCCACTGAAGAACTCTGGAAGAAAGTTGCAGAGCAGTGGTATCAGAAGTGGAACTTCCCCCACACCGTTGGAGTCCAAGATGGCAAGCACGGCCCTGCAAAGCTCCAGCCAAATCAGGGTCCACTTATCACAACTACAAGGGGCTTCTTCAGCATCATCCTCCTTTGCCATGGTTGATGCAGACTACAAGTTCATGTACATCAATGTTTCAGGCAACGGGTCATCTTCAGATGCCCAGGTATACAAGCGCCAGTCACCTACAAGGAGGGGCTGGAACACAACCCTCATCATGGGCTTCCCAGATCCGACCCCATGCCCAAAAGACACACAAGATGTGCCCTACTTCATTGTGGGGGATTGACACCTTCTCCCTCAGAACCTACCCATCATGAAGCCCGACACTTCCAGATGCCTCACCCATGAAGAGAGGATCTTCACATACAGGCTGTCCAGGGCGAGACGGTGGGTGGAGAACACCTTTGGCATCCTGGCCACAGGTTCCAGGTACTTCTCACCACGATGCAGCAGTCGCCCAGAGACTGGTGAGGAGGATCGTGGAAGCTTGCTGCACTCCTGCACAATTCTCATGCGCACCCTGCTACCCAGTGTTGCAGAACAGGCTCTGGACCTCCAACAAGGCAATGGGGACATGGAGCCCGGTGAATGGAGGCAAGGGCGAAACCTGTTAGATACTGTGGATGTGCAAGGTCCCAAGAGCTTCACGTTGAAGGGAAGAAGCACCGCAACCTCCTGAAAACACTGGGCAACTCCCCAGCTGGAGCGGTGGAGTGGCAAGACAGAATGATAGATGCTTAATGGATGCTTCCTTCAGCCTCTGTCTCATACACACTGATGAGATTGGGCTATGTACTGTTGAGTGGCCCTACAATGAATCAGGGCATTAATAAAGAGTTGTGTTTATGTGTTGATAATGTGTGGATTAATGATTACATTGTTATTGATAAGTAAAGGGCCATGGTGTGGCACCTAGGAGGTGGACCCATACAATCCACGATGCGCTTGCACTGGGAGGCTCTTATCTCTCCACTGCTATCCTTAATCTCATCCCACAAGCTATTACCCATCCATACAGGTATCTCTGCCCAGTCCCACTGCTATCCTACACCCATCCAATACAGCTATTACCCATCCCACAGGTATCCTAACGTTCTCATCCGACAGCTATTACGCCATTACCAGGTCCCTTGCCCCATACCACATTCTGCTATCTCACTACCGATCCCACAAGCATGCAAAGGTTTAACCATTTCTAAAAGTTTCCACCAAGACTTATTTACTAAAATAAATGAAGCAAGTGTGTGAAGCAAGATAATCTTGTATTAATAACAAGCTGTAAAAGAAAAATGACTCAAGTGTCCCAAGCAAAAGATAAAGTCAACAGGTAGCCACCCAGTCTCTGGCACTCTTCTCAGTCACTCTGAGGCGTGCCCATAGTCTCAGGGGTGAAGGCTCCAGGTGCTGTGGAGTGTGGCTGCTGCTGTAGTCCTGTCTGAGGCCACCATTGGGATGCCTGGCCCCGAGAGGACAACAGGGGATGGTGTGTGGAGGAAGCTCTCAGAGATCTGGTCAGTCCTGTGATGTTGAGAGCCCCTTCCTCCAGGACATGGGTGTCAGCCCCCAATACCGATGACAGGATGTTCTGAGGCGGGCTTGGCTGTGGGATGGAGGAAGGAGGAGTGTCGTAGGCTGTCTGGTCTGCAGGTGAACGAGGTGAGGCCTGGGTGGCATTTGTGGCGTGGGTGGCATCTGTGGCGTCGGTGGCATCAGTGGCATCAGTGGCACCGGTGGCATTCAATGTACCTCTGCCTGGACTGGGAAGGGCTGCCTGTGCTGCTGGAACTCCTGGTAGCCATAGCCTTGGTAGGTGAAGGCCTGTGGAAAAGCCTTGGAAGGGCAGTGACATCACCTGGGGTGGAGGAGCAGACCTGGACTGGGTGGGAGCAGTTCAGCTGGGTCTGGAGGGTTGTGAAGAAGACCGGTGATCCTGTCCTTGATTGCCTGGTACTATGATTCAGAACATGTCCATGAGGGTCTGGTTGACGTAGGTGAGGAAGGGCTTTCGGTCTGAGGATGGGATGTCGGTGTGTACCAGCTGAGAGAGGAGATCTACTGCTGCTTCTGATGGTGTCCCTGATCTCCAGCAGGACAATGTGGCTCTGCCCCATCCGGTGTGCCTCTCTGCCTGCTTTCTGTGGAGGTGGAGCTGGAGGTGGATGTGGGTTGGGCTGTGGTGGAAGTGCCCTCTCCTTGCTCTCCTGTGTCAGGGGGTCCTCCACGTACTCCACAATGGGGAGTGCAGCTGTTCGGGGGGTCTCCATCGTGGCACGCTCCACACAGATACCGCCTGGAGACAGGAAACTGACTCTTGGCCAGAAGAGGACTGGCCCTCTCTGGGGCTTGCCGGAGAGAGAGGGTTGTGAGAGGGGCTGCCTCCTCGGTGGCAGATCTCACCTTCCAAGAAGCTGCACGTGGCCATATCACGTAGGTCTCCCGGTCCCGCAGCTTGACCGTGGCCTGGCCAGATTTCTTGAGGTGCAGCTTCCCGTACCAGGGTGTGCATGTGCTTCCACCAGCCGAGGAGCACCTCCGAAGTGTAGCCCAGGCCTCTCTGCCTTCTCTCTCCCAGCAGCCTGCTTCCTTTTGGTGTCCCGATAGAGCCTGTGTCCTTCCGCCAAAGATACTCGTTCTCCCTCAGCCATTCCAGCACCTCATCCTCATGTTCCTCTTCGATGGAGTATTGCCTCCTCTCCTGTTCTCGTTCACCCGTATGCCTCTTCCTCCCTCTGGCAGGGCCATCTGGGCCCTCATCAGAGGGGCTTCGAGGTTGTAGGGGCTGCTCCACCACACCAACCCCACCCAGCAGCAACAACAACAGTAGCATCAAAGCAGGACCAGCAGCACCAGCAGCACCAGGATCAGCAGCAGCAGAGTAAGCACCCGCCAGCACCAGCAGCACCAGCAGCACCAGAAGGACAGGAGCAGTGCCAGGAAGAGTAAGCACCAGCAGAAGCACCAGCACCAGGAGCAGCACCAGCAGAGTAACCACCAGCAGAAGCACAGCACCAGGAGCAGCACCAGCAGAGTAAGCACCAGCAGATGCACCAGCACCAGGAGCAGCGCCAGCAGAGTAAGCACCAGCAGAAGCACCAGCACCAGGAGCAGCACCAGCAGAGTAAGCACAACAGAAGCCCCAGCAACAGGAGCAGTGCCAGCAGAAGCTCCAGCACCAGAAGAGTCAGCCCGAGCAGCAGGAAGCCCCAGCAGAAGCAGAGTCAGGGCCTGGGGGTGGATGGTTGTCCTGTCCCTCTTGCCAGGGCTGGCAGCAAGATGGCACAGGCTTGCTCTTCTTTCCCCATGTTGTTGGGCTGGCTGGCTGGCTGGCTGGCTGGCTGGGAGCTTGTCTGGCCAGCAGGTCTTTTCCTCTGAAATGGTGACCTGCTAGCGAGCTGCTTCCCTTATATCCACGGGGCTTTCCTAATTGCATCCTCCCCGCATGCGCAGTGAATGCTCTGCCATCTGCTTGGCATCCGCTAGGCATCCGCTTCTGCATCCGCTTCATCCGCTCGGCATCCGCTCTGCATTCCATTCCTTCCGCTGTGCGTCGCTTCGCTGTGCTCCCCCGGAATCCCTGCGGATGTTCGTTCCGCTTCCTCCGCTAGGCTTTCGTGGAGCATCCACTTAACATCCTGGCTACATCCTCCCCCCGTCCGTTCCTTCCGTTGTTGTCCGCTCTGCTTAATGCAATTCGGGGCACTTTTGGAGCGAATAACAACAGATGGAACATTTTCTCGTCTGCTGTGTCCTTTTTACATACGTTTTGCATCCGTCGGCCTATGTGACAGGCCCTTAAAATTCAACTATGGTATGTAATCATGTAAACAAAGTTTGTCTTTGTCTAGCCTTTGTTATCATATCCCATCTAGTTTGGTGTGTGATGCAATGATATCATGGCAACCTACAAACCAGGCAAAAGATGTCTCTAAAAGATGTTTGCATGAGATTACATTTGATTATGCAAGGTAGCCAAGTGAAGCTACAGTGGAAGGAGAGCAACTTGTAAAACTACCCTTCTGCAACAAATCTTACCTATCAGATTCAGAGACACTGACAATTGTTTCTGCTATTTTCATTCTATCAAATTACAGACTTCCCAAAGCATGGCAGAACAGGATAAGGCTACCAGATATTTCCTAATAAGTAGGGCAGAGCAAGAATTATCAAGATTTCTGGCTTTGTGGAAATATCTGGATTTTTGAAAAAGTACAGCAGGCAATAACATAAAATGGCAAAAATGTACAGTACAATAACATATCCATTTCTTTGAGACATTTTTTTTAAGCAGAACTATCTGGCTGAAAATCAGTTAAATTTAAGCCTTCAGCTCAAGCCATCCTCCTTTTCTTTTTAAAATTGCTTCAAGCTTACATGACACCTGGGGAATGCCATGAGAGAAAAGGCAAAATAGCAAAACAGCTGCAGTTGAGAAGATGCTAGTATCTATCTGTTGGGTGTGCATACAGAAAAAAAAATGAAAAGAGGAAAAGAGTGCTGGAAAGCATTACTGTGTATCTCAGGGAATAGCATAACACCATGAATTTGCTGGGTTTGAGAAGCACAAAGATTTTGCCATCACTTAAAAGCAGTTCCAGATCTGTTCCTCACAACAGGAATTGAGGACTGCAGCTGACATTTCAGGTTCAAGATTAGTTTGAAACCAGAGCAAAGTATTACTTTGGAGTCATTACTTTTCTGGACTCCTAAATTTTGCTGATAGCCTACTATCATTCTAGAGCTTCCATATATGGATATTTAAACAGTATTTGATTTAGTTTCACTTCATGTAAGTTTATTCTTTTCATATTAAACTTCCTATTAGAATCAGTTAATTTTTGGACCAGCCAAACAATTATAACAATCTCACAGTGGCTTGTGCAGAGAAATAAATGTCATATTTCCAATGAGCCTCTGGATTTGAAGGGGGAATTGTTGAGCAAACAGTAATAGAACCCAGGCATGATATTCCTGGAGAAAATGTGAAGTTAGTAATCTCACTGTCGTCAATGATAGTTTATTCTGGAATATTTATATTATTACTTGCTCAATATGCAAATTGTGGACAGCATAAAGTTTTTTATGGAGATGCAAAAGATGAAGGCACCAACTTGCCAAAGTTGACGACCATCTGCCCATGTCATTTAATTTTTTCCCTTGCATCTTTGAGTCATAAATTAATAACTTGTGATATATTTGTCACACCATTAACATCCTGCCTTTTCCTATATAATTCTTATTTCTTGAACATCTGGTTCCCAAGTTCTGATTTTTTAGGCCAGGCAAGGTCAGACCTAATTGGCACTTGAATGGGAGAGCAAAAGAAATTCCCAACAATGTTGGCTGGGAAGGTAAAGAGGAAAAAAATAGAAATCCCAGAAGAAAACGGTGGCAAATCATCTTTTGTACTGTTATCAAAAAAAGCAACATGGATTTTTTCATGAAGTCAAAAGGGTTTGAATTTTTTGTTATATTTTGTCTTATATTTATCTTTAGCAAATTTCAGAGCACACACACACACACATCTTTTTTTCACAGAGAGTTAAGAAGGATAATGTTGAACTTGCTATGAAAAACATTGTAGCATCATTTCTTCCTTCTCTTTTCCTAGTCATCCCCATGACCTCAACATCTCATTCAGATGTTTCACCCAATTATCTGAGAATTCTCCAACCCACATGCCTGGCATACTTTTGCCCACCTTGAGTTATTGTCTAAAGATTATTAAATCCTACTCATGTTAATTTCATATTATAGACTGATGTGTTTCCATCTATAATTATTTTCTTGGTTATAAACTTAGCATAGCAATCCAAAGTTTTTCTAATATTAATAAGAATGGAGGAGCAGGATATTTTAGGTCCTTTTATAATCTCCTAAATCCAAACACTTTTTTTTGCTTAAATAAGCAATTTATTTAATAATTCAAACTGCTACCTAAATTCTCTTATCAGTGCTTGTTCAGTACCTGTTAGTTTCTAAATATAGCATGAATGCTGGATTTGGAACAGCTTGTGTAAAAGGATGTTATCAGATTCATGATTTGTGATGACTATAGATTAATGATTATTAGCCTTAATGTCAGTGTGATTGCTTTTAAAGGCCAGCTGTTGGGCAACTAGTAGGTTTCCTTGTACTTTGATTGCCCACTGTGAGAATGGACTGCTGGACTATAGATGCACAAAGGGTCTGATCCAGCAGGACACTGCTTATGTTTTTATACTGTATTTTAACATAGCTCTCCATCTACAAGGTCTATAAATATTGAGTAATCCAGTAACTGGTTTTGTCATTTGCTCTTTTGTCTATAGATATGATGATTTACACTGTATTTTGGAAATACAGGATTTTGTGAAAAGGGACAAAGAAAAAATGAAAAGAAATCCAGTTCTGGGGTGTTATTTAAAGGGATTAAAGATCAAAATTGTTAAACGTAAAAGGAAGGAATTGAAAGTTGGTTTATTTGATCAAGATCAAAAGAGATATGTTGTCCACTGATAACTTTAATGGACTTTTGAATCAGGACTAAATCAGGGGTGGGATTCTACCTGTTTGGACCGGCTCCATAGAACCGGTTGTTATAATTCTACCCAGTTTGGAAAACCAGCAAATTGTGCCACTGTCTGACCCTTCCCCTCTCTGCCCATTTACTCCTTACCTGGCATGCATGCCACCAAACTTGCCTGCAAAGTTGCTATTTTTCCTTTTTTTCCCCCAGTCATCAGCTGTTCTGCTGTGCTGGGAGATTTAGATTAGCTAGAAAGCAGGAAATCGTTGGATTTCTTGCTTTCTAGCTAATCTAAAAGCAGAGCTGAACCTTCCTTAGGACTGAAGCTTCTATTTTTCATTGCAGACCCAGGTAGCAGATTACAGATAGATCTCTAAGTGAATCTGTGATTCTGTGAACAACTCAATCTGCCTGCCTGCTTTGCCTAATTTTGGGTAAAAGTTGCTCTTTTTTTAATAAAAAAAAATTAAACATTTACAATATTTACATGCAAGACACGCCCAGTCAGTCATGTGACCACCAAGCCGCACCCTGTCAGCAAGCCACACTCAGCTAGTCACAGGACCACCAAGCCACACTGATAAATTAGGCCACGCCCACAGAACCGGTTGTTAAGAAATTTGAATCCCACCCCTAGACTGAATGATGAGGCTTTAATGATTTGTTTAAATAGATGAGATATAGGAAGAAGAAATCATTTGTACTTTAAGACAATATGATACTTTACTAAAATTATTGATACTTCTTGTGATAAAGGGGGAGGGATTCCTTTATATGTTTCTTTTTTTCCCTTTACCATATTCTGATTTTTCCATTATTTTCTATTTCTTTCTATTTTTCTTTTTTCTGCACCCTTTTTCTTCTTGACATCTTCTATTTTTAGTTTGTATTAGTTTTAATATTTTTAATTGTAAAGTTTAATAAAATTATTAGTAAAATGAACTGGAATAATAGCAAACAGAAGATGAACATACTTCTGTACTGAAATAATATTTCACAATTCACATTGGGAATTGTAATCCATTCATTTGCAGTATAGACTTTGTATACACTCATTATGCAAGAAACATACATGCCTGGCACACTGTGGTACTGTAGTTTGGTCCACTGGGATGAATAGTTAAAAACACAATTCAGAAAATATAATTTCAAGACACTAAAAAGTATGGACAACTTTATCACTGTGACATTATCTGAACATTGCAGTAAATAAAATGCCACAGTCAGTGTTTATGTGTAGAGTTAGGAATCAGAAAACATAGAAAATGCTAAAAGTGCTACACATGGAAGGAAAATTTTGCAAGAAAGTTTGCTATACAATCAGAATAAACGGGCAAAACATTATTTTACTGTTGACTGGAAAGCTATAGGGACTTGCCTTTGTAATTCCAAGAATCAAGGTATTTACCCTTTCTTTATAAAAGATCTATTCCATGATCTAAGACAGCGGTCGCCAACCGGTGGGCCATGAGAAAATTTTGGTGGGTTGCAGAGAAATCTCACACCCAGAGCAGTCCTCCCAAGCAATTAATCCAGGCTGCACAGAAACACAAGGCTGTACAGCCCACATGATCTGCAGGAACCCTCCCCACCCACTCACTCCATTCCCAGAAAACTTGCCTGCTAAATTGCTCTTTTTCCTTTTTCTGACCATCATCTGCTCTGCTGTGCTGGGAGATTTAGATTAGCTAGGAAGCAGGAAATGGTTGGATTTCTTGCTTTTTAGCTAGTCNTTTCTTGCTTTTTAGCTAGTCTTTAGATCTTCCACTCTGCTTTTAAGCACAGCCGAACCTCCCTTAGGACTGAAGGTTCTATTATTCAGTGCAGACTCACAGAAAGAAAATTTGAGAGACTGAGCTAGCCAATGGCAGCTAGATAGATCACTGAATGATTCTGTGAGTAACTCAGTCTGCCTACTTTGCCTGATTTTGGGTACAAGGTGCTCTTTTTTAAATAATAATACTCAATGTTTATGAATATTTTCATAAAAATATATGAAAAAAATATTTTCATAAAAATATTTATGAATATTTTACATGGTGTGTTGTGAGTTAATTTTGTGAGTTTGCTTGCTTGCAAATTTTATGTAACAGACTAAGCTAGCCAATGGCAGATAGATAGATCTCTGAATGAATCCATGATTCTGTGAGCAACTCAATCTGCCTGCCTGCTTTGCCTGATTTTGGATAAAAGTTGCTCTTTTTTATATAAAAATTCAATATTTATATATATTTTTTATAATATTAACATACAAGCCATACCCAGCCAATCATATGACCACCAAGTCACACCCACAAATTAGGCCCCACCCAAGAACCAGTTGTTAAGAAATTTGAATTCATATTAGTGGTCCCCGGGATTTCAAATTATGAGTTTGGTGGTCCCTGAGGTCCAAAAGGTTGGCGACCCCTGATCTTGAAAGACTGACCCTCAGTTTTCTTAGACCAAGGATCACCAACCTTTTGGACCTCAGGAACCACCAAACTCAAAATTTTAAATCTCTGGGACCGCTAATATGAATTCAAATTAATCAACCGGCTTCCCTCACAAGGTGATTTATGTACTGTTTCAGTCGGTCATCTGCCAGTGGTTCCTCGACCCATTCTTCCTGATCAGAGAGGGCCTCCAGTTCCATTTTCCACCTGGGTTTATGGTTACCCCAGGTGAGGGTTACTCCCTTAGTTCTTCCATCCCAGTTGTCTCTCTTTCCTATGCCTATAGATGACTGGGGCTTTGTGGAATTTTTGCAGGCAGCTTCACTGTCTTCGATGGGGTACATAAAGTCCATGTCTGGCTGGGTAGCTGTCGAAGTTTCTCCCCAGCATTCAGCTTCCCCTTGCTCCTTGCTATATTCAGACATTTTTTGTAGGTTCCCCTTGGTAGAGTGAAGTTTTTTAAAAAAATCATCTCTGGGTTGACCTCTATTGCAGATTCTGCTTTATGTAAGCAGTGGACTTTTCCCCCTTCAACCGAAAAAAGAATGAACTTCTGAAAGCTGGGCACTTCAAAAGGAATTCTTTATTGAAAGGAAATGATTCCAATACTAGTCAAAGCAGAATTTAAGATGCTTCCAGGCAAACAGTAACAGATAAAGGGAGTTGGAACCTCTCCCCTTAAGCCCCTGTCACACTGCACCAACGGATGGAAAGAGGATGTACAACGGAGAAAAACACTTACCATCCGTTGGTTAAC
>BHFT01010893.1:0-15641 GCA_004320025.1 Laticauda laticaudata
AGGCTTGCAGGCAGGGCAGGCAAGGCAGTCAATCCATCCGGCAGCAGGTCTTTCCTCTGAATGGTGACCTGCTTCCTAGCTGCTTCCCTTTATATCCATGGGGCTTACGCAATGCATCCTCCCCGCATGTGCAATTAACGCTCGGCATCCGTTAGGCTTCCGCTGTGCATCCGCTTCATCCACTGTGCATCCACTCTGCATCCGCTGTATCCATTCCATGTCCGCTTTGCTGCGGCCCCCTGGAAGCCTAGCGGATGTGCTATCCGCTCCCATCCGCTTCCATCCGCTAGGCTTCCGTTCTGAACCCATGAAATGGATACTGAATGAAATGGACAATGAATAAAAAGAAACAATAGGATAGGGATGGTAGGTATGTTGGTGAGCTTATGCAACCCCCCTACAGACCTCTTAGTAAAGGGGTGAGGTCAACAGTAGACAGTCTAAGGTTAAAGATTTTGGGCTTTGGGGAAGGAACCACAGAGTCAGGTAGAGTATTCCAGACATTGAGCACTCTGTTGGGCTTCGCTAGTCTAGTAAAGAGAAGGACCAGGGGAGACATTATAGCAGTCTTCTAATATTTGAGGGGCTGCCATAGAGAGGAAGGGGTCAAGCTATTTTCTGAAGTGCCTGAAGGTCAGACAAGGAATTATGGATGGAAACTGAACAAGGAGAGATTTAACCTGGAAATAAGGAGAAATTTCTGACAGTGAGAACAATCAACCAATGGAACAGCTTGCCCTCAGAAGTTGTGGGAGCGCCATCACTTGAGACTTTCAAGAAGAGATTAGACTGCCATTTATCAGAAATGGTGTAGGGTCTCCCGCTTGGTTGGGGGGTTGGACTAGATGACCTGTAAGGTCCCTTCCAACTCTGATTATCTGTTATCTGGGAGATGGATGAGGATGTGGATGTGGATGTGGATGAGGCTGATGACAACATCCTCTTCTTGCTGGACCTGATTTGTAATAGTAAGTCCTTACTATGTTTGTTTCAGTTTTTAATGTTTATGTATTTTATTAAATTTGTTTTTGTACATTTGTGACAAGCAAGCAACTTTTCTTCCAGTAATCTACTGATGCTGGTCCTGGTTGCTCAGCCAACAGTCCTGAGTCCTATACACCACTTGCCATCAGATGTTGAGGTATTTCACCACCTATCCTTATTGGCCTAGGTGATGACCAATTTGATATAGGTTTCTATAAGTTATGTCTCACCTTATTGTTTCCCATTGTCTGGCTCCTCTAATGAGACCTCTCCAGTATGGTTGAGTATAGACATCCTCAGAGCATAGAAACCCCACTATCACATCAAGATAGTGTCTCAGTTGGAATTAGTATTTTTAACTGAGTTTATGATTGTTTGCTGTCTCACTTGTTTGAGATGGATGGTTATATAAATTAATGAATAAATAAATTGCAACCTAGATTATGCAATGCATGCCTTCCTTGACCATTGGGCTTAGAAGCCATCATCTCAGTAGTGACACAGTTGGTAAAGATGCATGTTGGAATTTAATTAGTTAACTGATTTGATTAATATATTGATAGATATTACTTGTGTTGGTTTTTTAAAAAATAATTTACTATTTGTGTTTTTTATAACATTAACTGCCTTCATTGCTCTTCTGTGTGGAAAAGTGGGCTAGAAAATAAGAAAATGAAAAGATGAGTGGTTTTCTCTCTCATTAACACATGATAATTCATGATGTGCCTCTGTGTGTGGTATACGTCTGTGTATATACATATATACATGCACAACCCTCATCCATCAATTATATTTTTTTATAAAAACCATTCCTTTCTCACCCCTATGGGTGGTCTATGTTTTCCTTAATCTCAGGTCCTCTTAGCTGTTCCTAGCACTGCATTCTTCTGGACAGAGAATTCCAAAGTAGTTTCTCAGACCTGCTACTCTCCCAGCTTATGGAGACAAAGTCCTAAGTGCTCCTACCACAAGTGGAACCACTTCAGCCTTTACTTTCTACATCCTGTCTTGTACCTTCTTTAGACACGTGGCCCTCCCACACTCCATTTTCAGCTGTGATGGCCTCCTGCAGCCTCTACCTGTGAAAATAGAGCTCGGGGGGCCACACACTGTCTCCACGGCCTCTGTTTTCACTGGCAGAAGGTTGCAGGAAGCTGTCGCAGCCAAAAATGGAGCTCAGGAGCCTGTTTTTGCTGGCAGAGTGACATCAAGTTGGCCACACCCATCTTGATCATACCCTCCACAGCCCCCTGAGGTCAAACCCAACCCTGATGTGGCCCTCAATGAAACTGAGTTTGATACCCCTGCTCTATACAATGTCAGCTTCTGGATTGTGCCATTCAGTGTATTTCCACCCCGTTTCTTTTTTTCCTTCCTTCCTTCCTTCCTTCCTTCCTTCTTTCTTTCTTTCTTTCTTTCTTTCTTTCTCTCTCCCTTTCTCCCTCCCTCTCTATCTTTCTCTCTCTCTCTCTCCATACATATATGTGTTTGTGTGTTTTAAAAGCACATTTATTACAAGCTACTTTGGGAAGTAGAGGAGAAATATAAAGAAACAAGTACATTTGATGTCTGCCTGTCTGATCTAATGGTATAATAAAGTAGCTGAAGCTTGAGCAGGTAAGTCCATGGTAAATCTAGAAAAAGTGCTCCTCTTGAAATGCAGGGGACAGGACTTCCAGTTTGAGCTTCTTTAGTGACAGATTGAATCCGTGATTGTGTGCTGTTTTGATGCATGCTCCCACCGGAGTGCTCCAAGCAAGCTGGATTCGGAGCTAAGCCATCCCATAGAGGTGGTGAAGAGGGGGGAGACTGCCAGTAGGGTCGAGGAGACCCGCATCTCTCCTCCTCAGCTGGCCATTACTCCCTTCCCTGAAGGCGGTTGCAGCGGTGATCAGAAATGGCCACCTCAAAGAAGAACTTGATCAGAAAAGAATGTGCAGGAGGAAGATAAGAAGAGAAAGTTTTGGTTGACTGGGTTGAACTGAAAAAGCAACAACATAAGTTAACCCTGCAATTTTAAACTATAAAAAATAACCATTGTCCGCAAAGAACTCTGAAGGCAGCTTAAGGAGAGAGGGGAGGGAAAGGATTTGGCTTTTTATTTTTTCTTGCCATCCTTATACTGACAGCTTAAAGAATTTAAGTGAGAAATTGAAACAAAAATCCACTTTGAACATCAATAGGCATTTGAAAGCTGAAAATAAATGTCAAAGGGATAATAAAAGCCTTTTGGAAAACTCAACAAACCTTTTAAGAAGCAGGAAAGGAGAGAAACAGGAAAGAATTAAAAGGGCGGGATCTGGAAAAATGGAGAAGAGCACTGCCTGGAACTAAAAAGGAATTTACAGTGAAACCTTACAAGATTCCTAAAGATACATTCTAACTGAACGTTGTAACAAAATAATAGAACCCCAGGAAGAGAAAGTGGTGAAAAAAAGAGCAAAGAAGAAATAGTTTTGGATTATTGGATTACTTGGTGATTTATGGATTGTTGGTATTGATTTAAACATGACTAAAATCAATCGGGTGGTTGTTTAAAAAGTGTAAAATGGCATCACTTTTGAAGAGCTGAAAATGGAATTAAAAAACAAAAAGAATATGCACAAGCAGGAGAGGTTCTTGTTGGCTTATATTCAATTTTTAGAAATTGGAGATCTGGAACTATCGAAACAACAAGAAACGCTTGTAGAAACAAGAAGGTCAGGACAAGAAGAAGCCATCTTTATTAATCAAGTAACATTTATGTTGATGAAAAGGGAAAGGGGGGAAAAGGGGGTAAAAAGTTTAAGAATTTGAAAAAAATACCCAAACCAGAATAGTTTGAAAAATAATTTTACAATATTAGGAAGCAACAGAAGACAGATTACCAGAAAGAAAGAAATAGAAGTAGAAAGACAAAGGGGGCAAAAACGGGGAGGGAGAAAAGAAGGGGGAAGAAGGACAGGAAAAGAAGCTATAAAAGACAAAAACAAGATATAGAGAAACAGGGAAAATGTATAAGGATTGGAAAGTATAAGCCTATTTAGAGATAATGGGTGAAAATTTACTTTGAAATAAGGGCTTCTGGCAAAGGTACATAATTAGAAGTCATATTAGAAAGTCAAACTAATTTTAGAAAACATGAACATGTAATGATTAATAAATGATGGATAAAATACTTTTGGTAATGCAGTGGAATGGTTTGTTTGTTGATGAATAAATGAATAAAGAGAACAAGAGAATGAATTAGGAAAAGGATGGGAACATTTTAATTATTATTAATGATTTATAAAAATATAAATGAAGAGAAATATGAAAAAAAAAGAATTCATTATGGTGAAAGTTTTCATTAGCGTCCCAAGGAAGTTATGAATTCAATTGAAAAGAATTGTGTAAAGACATGAAGATTCTAATAATATTAAAGATAGAATTGAATGGAATGGAAGAGTGTTTTATTTACTATTGAATGGCCGATAATTATTTTATTCGGAAGCTAGGTTTTCTTTGGGTTAAGCGAAGCTAGTTTTTATTGGGTAGCTGGTAAACAGATTCCAACTCCAAATACTTACAGCCCTAAACACGCCCAGGCCAGCTACCCCAAAATAAAACCTAGCTTCTAATAAATGATTATCAAGCCATTCACCAAGAAACCAAGGTGCACTAGAAACCGCAATGCATAAAACACAATGTTGCAAACCATCAGAACACAGCAACTCGACAGACCAATAAAAACAGACTGAGACTTCAGCCAATCAGGATGAAAGAAAAAAACATTCATAAAGTAGAAAGCCAGCACCAAATTTCAAACAAAAAATGGCTGCCAAGCTGAACACAAGATTAAAAGAACTCAATATACAAGCCTGAAGGATGGAGATGAGATTCTGCCAAACGTTTGCCTATAAGATAAAAGCACAAATATTAAGACGTGGAAAATAACCTGAAGAAACAAAGCAAAGCAAGAGCTGCCATATTCCTATACATACTGGTGGGGAGGTTGGCTGTTGTTGTCATTTCTTGTTTGGGTTTTGGTTTTTGGTTTTGTTTGGCTTGAGTTTGAGGCCTGGAATTGACAAACAGAACGCATAACACATATCCAGCGCCTCAAACTCGGAACCAAACCAAAACCGGAAGTCACATCATACCCACCTGCTCAGATTCATATTATGAACTCAAGAGGTTTATACCAAAACGCTCAGGATGTTACAACACAACCAGTGACCCCAGGAAATTACAGCAACAAAGACCCAGGATGTCAAAACAATAGAACTCAGAAGGTCATCCAACAATAGCCGCATTACCCGGGTCATCTAAAACATAGGAAGCTGATACACACCAGCCAATAACCTCGCCAACATGTTCTTAAGAAAAAGCCAGCCAATCTGCAA
Source organism: Laticauda laticaudata (assembly GCA_004320025.1). Classification (NCBI taxonomy): domain Eukaryota; kingdom Metazoa; phylum Chordata; class Lepidosauria; order Squamata; family Elapidae; genus Laticauda; species Laticauda laticaudata. The sequence continues at coordinate 5,349 of BHFT01010893.1, forward strand.
ACATCAACTCCATCAACAGCAATCAAGAATGACAACAAGCCAATCTCCCCACCAGTATATACAGGGCAGATGCAGCTCTGATCATGCCACAAACAAACATTGGCCAAGATACTCTAAATCTTAAGCCCACCTGTCACACTTTCACCAATGGGATGAAAGAGGTGTAACTGGGAAAGCAACACTTTGCCATCGTTGGTTAACGCGATGCTTCCGTTCTGTACTCACTGCATACGTTTTTCATCCTTTCTATCCATCCAGCATCCGTCGACTGAAATTCCCATCCGCTCAAACACGTTTTAGCTGCTCAAAATGTTTTGAGCGGAAAAATGTAATCCAATGGATCCATTTCTGCATCCGCTACTACGGCAATACGTGGAACCGTCCCGTATAGACATCCGTCATCATCCGTTACGCAATACCGCTATAATCCGTAGGTGTCCGCTGCGGCCTCCGCGCAACTGGCCATCTGCTCGCAGCAAAAAATGGACACAGGGAGGAAGGAAACGGACGTGGAACGGACCACAACGTGTTAGTAGCATGGATGGAGAAAGGAATGAAAGGATGCAGGCTCGAATACACAGCATTAAAACGGAAAAACGTTTGCAGAGGAGACCTATCTCGGATATTTAGGATGTCTGCAGATGCCTAGAGGATGCAAAAGGAACCGAGCGGAAACTATATTTTTCCTATAAAAAGGGGGAGGAACTGCACCTAGATCTGCACTTTCAGTCCAGCAGACCTGCCTGTGCAGACCTCTTCAGCCTTCATCTGCCTGCTTTGCTCTTCCAGCAGCATCCAGTCATCTCCACCATGGATCATACAACACTTCTTTTTGGTAGTCCACCATCGTTCTACAACAGTGCGAAGCAATCTACAGGCTTCTTTCAACTGTTCACGCGAAGAAAAGGAGGTCAGTCAAGAAATGTTCTGGGTCCGAAGATGGATCGCCAGAAGAGCAGAGTAGGACTGTATAACAAGCTGAATGGTGGAAGCTCAGGAACGAGACCTCATCGCATTCGGAATTTCATGAGGATGCCTCCAGCCATGTTTGACTCGAAGTTGGGAGCGGCTGAACACTACAGGTTGACCAAGCAGAGCACCAACTTCCAGCCCACCTGGACTGGGCTGAAATGGCACTCGACTTCTGCATCCCCACGCCTAAGGACGACGTAACAGGAAGCATGCAGTAGCTCGGAGGGTGCACACAACACCATCAGCAATTGGTGGTCAGAGAAGTGGTGCAGCGCCATCATCGAAGAATACTTGCAGGAGCTCCTCCATGCCGCCTCCATGAAGCAAGGCTGGAAAGAAAGTGCAGAGCAGTGGTATCAGAAGTGGAACTTCCCTCCACACTGTTTGGAACCATAGAATGGCAAACAACCTGTCCTGCAAAGCTGCCAGCCAAGTCAGGGTCCACTTAATTCAACTACAAGGGCTTCTTCAGCATCATCCTCTTTGCCATGTCGATTGACGATAAGTCCAATGTATATCGATGCTTCAGGCAACGGCTCATTTTCAGATGCCCAGGTAATACAATGCCAGTCACCTCAAGGAGGGGCTGGCACGCAACCTTCATCATGGGCTTCAGATCCAGAAACCCTGCCAACGACCACAAGATGTGCCCTACTCTTCTACGTGGGGGATGACCGCCTTCTCATACGAACCAACCTATGCAAGCCTACAACCTCCAGCTGCCTCACCACATGAAGAGAGATCTTCACTACAGGCATGATAAGGGCAAGGCGGGTTGGTGGAGAACCCTTTGGTATCCTGGCCAACAGGTTCCAGGTACTTCTCACCACCATGCAGCATCACCCAACAACTTGAGGAGGATCGTGGAAGCTTGCTGCATCCTGCACAATCTCATGCGCACCCATGCCAGTGTTGCAGGAACAGGCTCGTGGAACTCCAACAAGGCACATGGGAATGGAGCCTGGGGAATGGAGGCAAGGGCGAAACCTGATAGACACTTGAGGATTGTGCAAGGCCCAACAGAGCTTCACGTGAAGGGAGACGCAGCGCAACCCTCCTGAAACACTGGTGCAACTCCCCAGCTGGAGCAGTGGAGTGGCAAGACAGGATGATAGATGACTTAATGGATGCTTCCTCAGCCTGTCTCATCACACTGATGAGATTGTGCCATGTAATGTTGAGTGGCCCTACAATGAACAGGGCATTTAATAAAGAAGTGTGTTTATGTTGAAATGTAATGGATCAATGATTACAATGTTATTGATATTAAAGAGCCAAAGGTGTGGCACCTGGGAGGGGTGGACCATACAGTCCCACTATGCTTGCACTGAGGCTTATCTATCCACAGCTATTACCTCATTCCAAAGGTATCCTGCCCATCCCACTGCTATTATCCATCCCAAATGTATCCCTTCCATCCCACAGCTATTACCATTCCACAGGTATCCTAACCCATCCCACAGCTATTACCATCCCACAGGTAATCCTTCCCATCCCACAGCTATTACCCATTCCACAGGTATCTAACCCATCCCACAGTATTACCAATCCCAACAGGTATCCCTGCCCATCCACTGCTATTTTAACCCATCCCACAAGCATGCAAAGGCTTAAACCATTTCTAAATTTCCACCAAACTTTATTTACTAAAATAAATGAAGCAAGTGTGTGAGCAAGATAATCTTTATTAAAACAAGCTTGTAAAAGAAAATGACCCAGTGTCTTAAGCAAAGATAAAGTCAACAGGTAGCCACCCAGTCTCTGGCACTCTTCTTGGTCACTATCTGAGGTGGCCCAGTCTCAGGGTTGAATGGTCCAGGTGCTGTGGAGGTGCTGCTGCTGGGGTGCTGGTCTGGAGGCATCATTGGGGTTCCCTGGCCCCGAAAGGACAACAGGGGATGGTGTGTGGAGAGAGCTCTCCGAGAGCTGGCTCAGTCCTGTGATGTTGAGAGCCCCTTCCTCAGGACATGGGGTGTCAGCCCCAATACAATGACAGATGTTCTGAGGCCGGCTTGGCTGTGGGGTGGAGGAAGGAGCAGATGTAGTGGGATGTCTGGTCTGCAGCTGAGCGAGGTGAGGCGTGGGTGGAATCTGTGGCATCGGCTGGCGTGGCTGGCATCGGTGGTGGTGGGTGGCATTGGTGGCATCAGTGGCATCGGTGGCACCTGGTACTGTGATTCTGACATGTTCATGAGGGTCATGGTTGACGTGTGAGGAAGGGCTTGCGATTGGAGGATGGGACGTCGGTGTGTACCAGCTGAGAGAGGAGATCTATGCTGCTCTGATGGTGTCCCTGATCTCCAGTAGGACAGTGTGGCTCTGCCCCTCCGTCGGTCGTCTCTGCCTTCTGTGGAGGTGGAGCTGGGGTGGATGTGGGTTGGTCTCTGGTGGAAAGTGCCTCTCCTTGCTCCCACTGCGTCAGGGGGTCCTCACGCGGCTCTGCCACGGGGAGTCGCAGCTGTCGGGGGGTTCTCCTCGTGGCACGCTCCACAGATACCTGCCAGGACACAGGAGCTGACCCTTGGCCAGAAAGAGGACTGGCTCTTGCGGGCTGCCTGAGAGAGAGGGTTCTCAGAGGGCTGCTTCTTGGTGGCGGATCTCACACCTCCAAGAAGCTGCACTTGGCCATCACGTATGTCTCTCGGTCTGTCAGCTTGACACCGTGGCTGGCACAGATTTCTTGAGGTGCAGCTTCCGTTCAGGTGTGCATGTGCTTCCACCAGCGAGGAGCACCTCCGAAGTGTAGCCCAAGCTCTCTGTCTTCTCTCTCCAAGCAGCCTGCTTCCCTTTTGGAGTATCGATAGAGCCTGTGTCCCTTCCGCAAAGATACTCATTCTTCCTCAGCCATTCCAGCACCTCATCCTCATGTTCCTCTTCAATGGAGTATTGCTTCCTCTCCCATTCATGGGTATGCTCTTCTCCTCCTCTGGCAGGGCCATATGGACCCTCATCAGAGGGTTGATGCGCAGGTTGTAGGGGCGCTCTCACCACCCACCACCACCAAGCAGCAGCAAACAACAATAGTAGCAGCAAAAGCAGGACCAGCAGCAGCAAGCACCCCCAGCAGCACCAGCACCAGCAGCGCCAGCGCACCAGCAGGACCAGGATCAGCAGTAGCAGAGTAACGCACCAGCAGCGCCAGCACCACCAGCAGGACTAGGAGCACCAGCAGGACCAGGAGCACCAGCAGGCCAGCAGGACAAGCGAGACCACAGCACCAGCTAGACCAGGAGCAGCGCCAGCAGAATAAGCACCAGCAGAAGCACAGCACAGGAGCAGCGCCAGAAGAGTAAGCACCAGCAGAAGCACCAGGACCAGAGGCAGCACCAGCAGAGTAAGCACCAGCAGAAGCTCCAGCACCGGGAGCAGCACCAGCAGATAAGCACCAGCAAGAAGCACCAGCACCAGCAGAGTAAGCATCAGCAGAAGCACCAGCACCAGGAGCAGAGCACCAGCAGAAGCTCTACACCAGAAGAGTCAGCCCAGAAGCAGAGAAGCCCAGCAGAAGCTGAGTCAGGCCAGGGGGTGTGATGGTGGCCCTGTCCTCTGCCAGGGCTGGCAGCACATGGCAGAGGCTTTTCTCTTCTTTCCCATGGTTGCGGGCTTGCTGGCTGGCTGGCTGCTGGAGCTGTGTCTGGCAGCAGGTCTTTCCTCTGAATGGTGACCTGCTTGTGAGGCTGCTTCCCTTTATATCCATGGGGCTGACGCAATGCATCTCCCTGTTGCGCAGTGAATGCTCTGCATCCACGTCATCCGCTCGGCATCCGCTCTGCATCCCGTTCCTTCCGCTTTGCGTCCACTTCGCTGTGGCCCCTCGGAAGCCCTGTGCATGTGCATCCGCTCCTCTGCTCCATCCGCTAGGCTTCCGTGGAGCATCCGTTTTACATCCCCTCTACGTCCTCCCTCGTCCGTTCCTTTCCATTTTTGTCCACTCCTTATGCAAATTCGGGGCACTTTTGAGAGCGGATAACAATGGATGGAAAATTTTCTCATCTGCTGTAATCCTTTTTACAAATGTTTGCATCCGTCGGCACATGTGACAGGCCCTTAACATGGGAAAAGACCGAACATGCTGAGACCTGCATACCTAATATATATAACATAGTGTATATTTTAAGAATGTACCAAACAGAATTCGACTGGAAATTATGTACTATATTGAAGCTATAATTTTAAAGGCATAAGCTGAAGTTTATATTAAGAGTTTGAATGGATAAAAATTATAAAGATAAGATATAAAGGTGCCATACTCCATAGTAACTACAGGAGAAAATTTGTTTAATGAGGAAAGATAATATGAAATTGAAACAGACAGACAAAAGGATAAATATTATGATTAGAAAGAACATTGAAAACTTAGAAAAGATGAATAATTGAATTTAGATATGAGATAATGAAAAGTAAATTGAGCAACCAAGGGAGGGAAAAATTATGGAGAAAATGCTTAAATAGTAATAAGATATGGAATAGAACACAAAGATGAATATGAAATTGGAGTGTCTATATGAAGAAGTGATAACCCAGGATCATGCTATTCTCAAAAAAAGATGTTTTATTTGTATTATGTTTTATGAAAACCCAAATAAAATTAATATTAAAAAAAAATGCAGGGGACAGGAATGGTCTTTTGGGGTTGTCTAGGAAAGCTAGAAAAGTTCTAATTTCTCCATTAGGAAGAAAACAACTTACCTTCCAACAAATTGAATTTAAAAAAAAGTTTTTAAAAAAGAAGATATGGGATTAAATTTGATTCCATACTTCCAACCCTATATGATGATTGTTACTACCAACAGAAGTATCAAGAAGTGTACTGTGGCTACCTGAAGAAATCAAGGTTTATTTTTAATTTCCCTTGAAATGGTGACTATTTTTCTATCTTTGTTAACAACCTAGTTGCCTGGAATTTCTTAATGAAATTCACCAAATGAGAACATTCACCTGGAAAATGTGGCTATAACCTTGTTGAAAACAAAAAAGTGAACTATCCAGATGGTGTTTGAATCACTAGCTGTTTTAGGACGATTGCATTTATTATTTAAGATTTCCATGTGCTTTTCTCTTTTTCCCTACTTTCTGGAGAAATATGAAACTTTGACACATTAGATGAGTGAATGATAAATCAAGTGATTTTTGAGCACTGTCCCACAAATAAGGATTATTTTAAAAGTTTGGTCCTCCAGAGTATTTGTTCCTTACTGCTACAAAATGTCATCCATATGGCCCGGAAGCTGTTATCCTGTCAAATATGCAGGATCCAAGCCAGCAGGATACAATTCAATGGATCTTTCAGCCAACGTTGGAAAATGAATTGAATTTGTGATCGAAAACATAGGCAATATATAGACAAGCTCTCAAATACAGCTGTTCTACTTGGAGCCTGTTGCAGAGCTTTAATCTGATTTAAGAAAAGTCTTGTGACCTTTTAAGAAACACACTGATGGTTTACCTCTAAACTTTGACTTAGCCTACACCAAAGTGGTTGATAAGGATGATTCCTACTTGTTCTTCAAGCTTTGTGTAATACTTCAGTGAGGATTTATTTAGCATATGGCAAATACTTGGATGTATAGTAGTTCAAATGTTAATGTCCAGTCCACCCAGCCATTCAAGGACAGAGTGGTCTATGTTGAAAAAAATATTGGGCTGGTGTAAGCTCTTGATGAACATTTGGACATAATGTGGTGGATATTTTATCAAGGAGCACAAAAGTCACACTGAGGGATAGAGACCACATAAACAATGAGTCCTGGCAGACACCATGTTGGGTACAGATCCTGTTCAGAATTGACCAATGCTGGTGAGGAAGGTCAAAATCTGGCATCTTTTGTTTAGGGTCATCTATGTAACTGCCTGTATCTGGGCATTCAGCAGCCCATTTGGCTTTCCACTGTGTGTTGATGCCAACATTGTTAGATAGCTGTTAAGCGAGAGGGCTTCTTGGATTTAAGCCTGCCAGTTGATGGATGAGGAAGTTCAGTGTGCAGAGGAAGAAATGGGTTTCTCACAATTTTGTTGTACTCCTTCACTAAGGCTTTCTGCCTTCGTAGAGCTGGTGGTGCAATGTGGCTCAAGACGGGGAGCCAGCAAGTGAAGAAATCTGTAGAGATCCTCAGTCATCCAAGTCATGGTTGTCCCAAAGGTGCTTTTTCAGGAGGCAACTGGACTTTCTTGTTTTTTCTTTGAAGACATTTTGCTCCTCCTCCAAGAAGCTTCTTCAGCTCTGACAGGACAGTGGGGAATGGAAGGATTTCTATTCCTTGCAGACAGCTCGTCATTTGCACCCAAGAATCCTCTAAAAGGATGCAAATGACCAGCTGTCTGCAAGGAATATAAATCCTTCCAGTCCCCACTGTCCTTATCAGAGCTGGAGAAGCTTCCTGGAGGAGAAGCAAAACATCTTCAAAGAAAAAACAAGAAAGTCCAGTTGCCTCCTGAAAAAGCAGTTTTGGGACATTTCAGTGAGGAGGGAGATTTGTCAATGTAAGGTTTCCTGTTCCAAGGGCTGGCAGTATCATTTCCACTTCCATGAGGTATCTAAGGCATTCAGGAAGGTTTGAAGCAAAGGTTTCTATGGTATTTTCTAAGAAACTTAGTTCTGCCTGTCTGCTGAGCATAGAGAAAAGGTCTTTTGCATGTTGATGGCAATAAATTATGCATGCCTGTCAAAACCTTCACAGGATTCTTTATCAAATACAGTAGCTTAAAGAAAAGGACAAGAATACCTGTATATATGCTTTCCCCATGGCAGTTGTTGAAGACGACTTTCTTTCTTCAAAGAATTACCTGTGAATTTGGGATGTGTGAAGCAATGTCCACAAAGGGAATCAGAAAAGTGAAGATGGCAGTCACAACTACTTGATTAAACCCTCTTTTTTAACATACATCTGGGAAGAGTTTCCATAACAAGATTATGTCTGTCAACTTCACCATCAATCATCAATCACTTTTATACACTCACATGCCAGTTCTGATCAAATGTATACCTCTGGGTAGGTGCACGTATGGAATGGAATGAACTATGGAAATCCATTTGGCCCTTATTTTCCCAATGTTCAGGACAATGACAAAACCATCTTTTCACTAAGCTTGTCATTGTTAACTAAATTGATTTTAATGATACTGGTTTTAATTTTACCCATGGCCCTAATTGTATTGTTTGGTTTCAAAAAAATAGCTTGCAATTTAAATTCCCTAAATCTGAATAGAAAGCCTTATTCAAATGAAGGATAAAGCCAAAGGAAGGAACTCTTCAACTATAGATTTTGGATTGTTTTCATGAAAGACTTTCAGTGCCATCAGTTTTACAATGACAACAGCAGGATTTTTCTATTTTTTGGTCAATTGGCAACCACCATTCACAAATTTAATAATATCTGATCTGGCATAAAGGCCAGGAATAATTCATATTCATTACTAGTTCTTTGATTTGCATTAACAAAAGGAAGGGTTTTGTTTTTCATTTTGCACTCACTCATTTGCCATCAAAACTGAGTTTCTAGTAGTACTTTCCACACTTTTAAAAATTAATTTGATGCAAAAATGATAGTTTTGAGTATTATTGTTGTAGAGAGGTTGAGTTCTGCAGCTTGTTGTGCTTCCTGATCTGAAAAAAACTTTGTAGAAAAAGTCATCAGGATGCTTTTCTCTTAGATTCATCTAAAATGAAAAAGCCAAGAAGACAGATAACAATAGCATTTAGACTTATACATTGCTTCTTAGTGCTTTTACAGCCCTCTCTAAACAATTTACAGTGTCAGTATATTGCCCTCAACAATCTGGGTCCTCATTTTACCCACCTCAGAAGGATGGAAGGCTGAGTCAACTTTGAAAGCAAGACATCTACACACAGCTAAACAATGCAGTGTGGCTTTGCTTTCCACAGCCTCTTTGAAGCAACTTGCCATCATAATACAAGTAATCCATTAACAGTTCATTTAGTGACCATCCGAAGTTACAATGGCACTAAAAAAAGTGACTGATAACCATTTTTTGATGTGACCATTGCCACATCCTCACATGCTCACATGATTCACATTCGGGTGCTTGACAGTTGCAGTGTCCTGAGGTCATGCAACCAGCTTTTGTCGAGCAAAGTCAGTGGGGAAGCCAAATTCACTTAATTACTAATTTAACAATTAATTAATTAAAACATAATAAATAATAAATTATTAATTAATTAATTAATTAATTATCAAATGCTAAATTGATAAATTAATTAAAACAATTAATACTTAATTACTAATTGAACAAACGCAGTGATTCATTTGACAGACATGTCAAGAAAAGTTGTAAAATGGAACAAAACTCACTTAACAAATTTCTCATTTAGCAATATAAATCCTGGGCTCATTTGTGGTTGTACGTGGTGGTTGTAAATCCTGGGCTCATTTGTGATTGTACCTGTACTGAAATGTCAGTCCCTCTACGTCAGTGCCTTCAGTTAAAGGCTGCTTCTCTGCTTTGCCTCTCTCTGTGGCATCAGAGGACAAGTTTTCTGCACATACGCACACACTAACCAAGAACAAAAAAGAGGCTACCTTGACTTAAACAGAGGGAAGGGACAACTTCATTTTGAAGAGCTTGCATTGAAGAGTCAATTGGATGAAGACTCTGTCCAAAATGAAGAAGTTTTCTTAGACTATTCACAACCTTTAGTAGCCAGCCAGCCCAGGCATATTCCACAAGGAAGGTGCACCAGAATTTTTCAGCTGACCCATAAACATTTCACTTACAGAATAACATAATTGGAAGGGACCTTAGAGATTTTCTAGTCCAACCCCTTGTTTGGACAGGAAACCCTTTACTATTTCAGACAAATAATGTTGAAACTCCTCTTAAAAACCTCCAGTGTAAGTTGAGTAAACCCTCAACTTATGGAGGCAAGTTGTTCCACTGATTAATTGTACTAACTGTCAGGAAATTATTGCTTAGTTCTAGGTTGGTTCTTTCCTTGATTAGTTTCCATCCATTGCTTCTCGTCCTGCCTTCAGGTCAGTGGTGGGATTCAAATGTTTTTACTACAGGTTCTGTGAGCGTGGCAGGGTAAGGCTACTATAAAATCTCCAGTCAGAGGTGGTAATTGCCAGTTCTCTGAACTCCTCAAAATTTCTGCTACTGGTTGTCCATAACTGGTCAGAACCTGCTGAATACCACCTCTGCTTTGGGTGCTATGAGAATAGGTTGACCTCTTCTTCTTTGTGACAGCCCCTTAAGGCCCTGTCACACTGCCCAACGGATGCAAAATGGACACAACGGACGAGCAAAATGTCCCATCCGTTGTTATCCGCTCTCAAAAGGGGCAAAAATTTGCATAACCGGAGC
>BHFT01010896.1:0-41090 GCA_004320025.1 Laticauda laticaudata
TCTTTATTAGTTAACAGCAACAGTAACAGAACATTGGCTCAAGCTGTGGCAGCCCTTTTTATAGAGGCTTGCCTGCCAGGTTGTAGCCAATGACATTGTTTTAACTTTGCCCCCTTTGAGTGGCTCCTTGGATTGGTTCCTAATGAACCAATCCACTACTGGCTTTCTGGCCAATCAGGATAGACTACTTGGAAACTTCCAAGTTATACAGAACACTTTCTAAGTTTCTTTTCTGCTTTTGTTTCACAGTTGCAGGCTGTTCCTCTTTTTTTTAATTCTTAGGCAGTATTTCTTCTTTCCATCTTCCAAGGTTTTTCTCACATTCCAGATACTAGAAAAGGGAAAGGAAGAGGTTCAGAATAATTTTTTCTCTCTCAGTTTTAACATCAATGAAAGTGCCTCTTTGTCATTATATACAGTATATAATTTTGTCGATTATATGTCAACACAGTTTATATAGTTTTGTGGTCATTTTTCCGAGGACTCTTTCTCTTGTAAAGGCTGTTTATAATCTTTTTAACATTTTTCTTTGGGGGGAGGGGCTGGTAGACTACTTCTCATGGTTGTCTGTCACTGCTGAACAAATTACATTGAATGACACTGGCTGATAAAGGATTTGAAAACTAAATTACACTTCTTAACATAATTTCCTTCAGTGAAATTGATGTTTTTCCTGTTGGTGTAAAGAAGCATGTATCAGAATATTTTCACTTATTTAAAAATTATTAGAGTAGAAGAGAGAACTTTTGGTCCCCTTTTACAAACATATTTAACTAATTGTGGTTTTTCTTAAAATGCTGAATAGTTGAAATAATCAGGTTTTTATAAAATAAATAACAATTTCATTGGTTCAGAACTCATCCCCAAATACTTTGGTATAATTACAACTAAATTTGAAATTAAATGGAGACATCTAGAAATGTAGTTCATCATATTGCCAAATTTTCAATTTATGTATCCTTTTTTAAGTTATTGAATAAATGATTAGCAATCATTGCATACACCAGACTTGCATCTCTTTGCCTGTTTTAAACATGCAAATCCATATTTAGAAAACATAGCCCCAATAAAAGAAAATCACTTATAAATGGACTATTTTGGATGCCCTATCAACTGTAGCTTCCTCTAACTACATTTCAATTTATGTAACACAGTTAGCATCTCTATGCATATTTTCTTTATTCTACTATTTATTTGTCATGTCATCTTTGAATAATTAAATAAATCAACAAAAAAGGGCCAATTTTGTATCTCAGATGCATGGAAACTGCTAATGGAAATACGATTTTTTTCAACAACAAGAAAAACACTTAACTTCTTTTTCTGCACAGAAAATCCATGTCACATAATTACTTTGCATGAATATATCTCTTTCAAACTGAGAGTCTAAAGATATGGGGGAAATTAAATAGATCTTAGTGTCTCTTCTGAGCTTTTCTTTTACATGTTGTGCTGCATTAATGGTACTTACTCTACAGGGAAATAATCAAAGAAAGCTAATGTAATATTGTGGTTCAGGAAAGAAACATGACAGCAGTACATTCCTGCAAATTGAATTTAATGAGCTTCTTAGCTCTACACGAGTGAGCCTTTGAAACACAAGCTATTCAATTTAGATCATTTTGATTATAATTAAATCATTTCACATTTATCATGGGGGCAAGTTAAATCTTAATTAATTGGACACTTGCATTGAAAAGTGATACTGTTTCCCTTTTGACTCTCATGCATTAACATGTAAGGATTTCCATCTGAGCAGCTGCCTGGGTTCTAATTCCCATTTGAACAAGGGCCAAGCAGATTTGTAGCATGAGCAGTGTAAGAAAAATCTGCATTCCTGAAGTCTGTGTTCTCTATAGAATGAAATCTTTTGTTTCCAAGATCTCACATTTCCAGGCGGAAACAAGATACCTGAAGGGATTTTTTTTCAAGAGAAAAAAAGATTGTTTTTTAATCTTTCTGTTTTTCAAGGAGAATTGAGATGGTGAGAAAATTAATCAGTCTACTTCCAGGGAGCTTCCTAAATGTCACCTTACTGCAGGGTATCTTCTGGGCCTTTTGTCAGTATTGGGACATGAGAATGAGTGAACAAAATATGTCTCTTTTACACACAACCAAGCTTTTCAAGTCTTGACATTCAGCTTTATAGTCACAACACTTTGCTGTCTCATTTTCTTTCAGGACAATATTTTTGTCCTCTACAGAAGAAAGCTAAAGCTGAAATTCATCAAAGAATCTTTGGCATAAGTCAGCAGATGGACTGAGTGCTATATTTTCATGGTGGGTTCAAAAATGGAAACTTTTTTATACCCACAAATTACTTTTCCAGACTTGTTTACTCAGCACACTGTAAAATCTTTTCTTGGTTAATTTCAGTATATTACCCTCAGTGGCACCAGATGAGGAGCATAGTAGGTAGCCATTACTGAAAGATATTGTCTTTGTGGTTATAATGAACCAGAGACCCTTTACATGCTGTTTTCCCCTGCACATACTGTACCATTCTGCATGCAGAATACTTTTATGCCTCCTAACTGGCAAAATTAAGGTATGGATTAGAAAGGAAGGTTAATTAAGAGCATGTACTAAACTCCTTGTATATAGTACAGCAGCAAATATATGATGCAGTTATGTGTGACAAACTTGTATTGAAAGAAAACATAATGTAGGCAAATAAATCATTTTTATATTCATAGTCTAAACCATAATTCACAGTTCTTAACTTTATTGTACTGTATATAAAGTATATAACTGATGTATAGCTAAATTCTAGTGGTATTTTGACATTTGCAATCCAATTAGATATACTTTATCCAACTAATTTCAATACAATTAAACATGAATTCTGTGTCAGATGAATACTGTGAATTCTGTGTCATTATGTTTCAAAATGTCAAGATTTCTCCTAAAACAAAAAAAAACATAAGTGAGAAAAATGATGTTTTCCAAGGCTGTGTAATGAAAAGCCTTTTTTTACTATTTTATCGAGCAAATATAATGGTATTTGAATGTAGCGAGTTCCAAGTCTTTATTACTTTTATCCAATCATGAAATGAATAGATATCAGCATGTTTTTTCTGTGCTGCACTAATTTGAAAGAAGCTTCTTGAAAAAGCACCTTTGGGACAACCATGACCTGGATGACTGAGAATCTCAATGGACACTTTATCATATTATTATGTGTGATAATATAAACTTACAATCACAGTTTAAAACTGATGGAAGCTGAATAATTAAAGTCCTGATCAAAGATCTAAAAATTATTAAATTAGTGTATAAGAAGATAGGAAATTCTAATGTGTGTATGTATGTGTGTGTGTGTGTATTTTAATTAGATTATTTAGATCTGATAAATTCAATACTTTCAGATATTAAGGAAATCCTTAAATAAAAGATTCCAATCACATTTGGTATAATAGCGTATTTTATTATTTTTCCATAAGCTTTTAACATTGATCTGTGAGCTGTGTTGGTGTTGTGCTTGGAATGTGGTACTGCAGGCGACTTTTGCTGCATTTTGGCAGTTTGATTCTCACCAGCTCAAAGTTGACTCAATCTTCCATCCTTCCGAGGTCGGTAAAAAGAGGAACCAGATTGTTGAGGGCAATGTGCTAACTGTAAACCTCTGTGAAGCAGTATATAAGTCTAAGTGCTATTGCAATTGATCTGCAAATCCTGGTATTTTGCAAGAATTTTTTAAATGGTTTTCCTCAATCATAACATCCCCAAGTATAGCAATATTCATGAACACTAGACTTTCTATCTTTCAGTAACAATATCAGGAATGTTATGAGAAAGATAGCTATCTATTTGAATCTTAGTTCCATAAGATCTTAACCTGCACATTTTCCAAAACATCAATTTGATAGTTTCAGTAGTTTGGGACTTTGCAAACAATCTTCACATTTATGTCCCTTGCAGGTCTGAAAAGCAAAGAAAAACTATAGTAAGATTATAAAATGATTAGCAGCTTCACTTAGCAACTCCTTCATTAAATGTCCGAGTTGCCCATCTCAATTCTGGTAACTAACTATGGACTTCCTGTAATGTTTCCACGAGAAGTATATGCATACATTTTTGTCTGTTGGCTGAGCCTGATGATAGCAGATGAGATTCTGCTGAAACATTGCTACAACTTTAAAAGCACAACTATAATGACGTGGGAAAATACCCAGCCATCCTGAGCAGGTGGCTGTCACATATCAAATCAGAAAACTCAGTAAATTACACCACAAGAACTCAAGAAGTTGCAACACAGCAAATGACCCAGGATATCATACCACAAGACCAAGGATACCACAACAATAAGTCTCACAAGGTCATCACACAACCCATTACCCAAGCCTCATGGAAAAGAGATCAAAACACAAAGACCGAGGAGACCAGTGTAACTATCAGTTCAGTGATTTACGATTTGCGCGCACATGTGAATCGTCATCAACTTGCTGCCTGGACAGTTGAGCAATTCTGCGTGCGGGTGTGCAGCAGTTGAAAAAGCCCTTTTTTCCTGCTTTTTCAACTGCAGCTGTGCTGCGCAAACCAGCTGAGGTTGAAAAAAGCAGGAAATAAAGGACAGGTAAGAGCCCAGGCAGGTGGGTGGACCAAAACAGCAGCAGACATAGAAGCGGTTCTATGTCTGCTGTTCTTCAGAGCAACCGGTTCTATAGAGCTGGGCAGAACTGGAAGAATCCCACCCCTGCTTTCAAACTACTAGGTTGGCAGAAGCTGGAATAGGTAATGGGAGCTCACTCTATAATGCACTGCTGGGGATTCAAACCACCGAACTGCTGACCTTTCTGATCAAGAAGCTCAAATACATAAATGAAATGGATTATATAGACACTTATCAGTATGGTTTTGAACCTGAGAAAGCTTTGGTAGAATAGCTGATGTACCCTTTCAGAGTGCACCTGTACTGTCCTTTTAGACCACACAGTGGCTTTCAATACTATCAACCATGATCATCCAGACCTACTTTAGAAAATATGGATTAGAACTCTGTTTTGTGCTGCTTCCACTCTTTTCTTAGTGGTTAGACATAGTCTGGATGGGAGGAAAAAGGATGTAATTGAATTTCTATCAAGGCAGAGTTACAGTATTGTTGATCCATAAGGGTGTTTAGGCAATTCTAGTGTTTCTTGATGGAGAAGCACTTTTATTTTTTTATTTTATTTATTTTATTTGATCTGTCAATTGCTTACAAGATAATAGGTATAAGTAAAAACATATAAGAATATAAATACACACACACACACACACACACGTATATATATGCTGTTCAGCTTCCTTCAGGTATTATCCCACGTCATTGTAGTTGTGCAGTTAAAGTTGTAGCAATGTTTCAGCAGAATCTCATCTGCCAACATCAGGCTTCTGTATTGAGTTCGTCTGTGGGTCAGGCTATCACAGCCATTAGTTTTAAATTTGAGGCTAGCCTACTNGCCATTAGTTTTAAATTTGAGGCTAGCCTACTGTTGTGCCAAGATGGTTTTTTTCTTCATCCTGATTGGTTGGGAGTCTTGGTCTGTGTATATTGGTTTTGGAGTTTGTTTGATTGGTGTTTCTGATTTCTTCTGTCTGTTTTGTGGCTTTGATTGGCTGGCAACACTGTGTTCTTGTATTGGAGGCTTTTAGTGCAACTTGGCTTCGAGTAAAACAGCTATCATCTATTTGGAAGCTAGGTTTCATCTGGGTACCTGGTTGGGGTGTGTTTGAGCTGGAAGTAGATAGCCAAGGAGTTGTAAATGATGTGTATATGTAATGGTGGCACAGTGCATTAGAATACTGCATTGTCAGCTAACTCTGCCCACAGCCAGGAGTTTGATCCCGACCGGCTCAAGGTTGACTCAGCCTTCCATCCTTCTGAGGTTGGTAAAATAAGAACCCTGATTGTTGGGGGGAAATATGTGGACATTTTTAAACCACAAATGAGAGTGCTGTAAAGTATTATGGAGTGGTATATAAACCTAAATGCTATTGCTATTTTTTTAAACATCCTCAAGTTCTCAATTACTTTTACAACTACTGTAATAATTGCAATGATGTCCTTTCTTTTACATTTCAATTATCCTATGTTGTATCAATATTTTATTTAAACCTATTAGAGCAAAATATTATTCCTTGTGCTGAAACAACACCCATTTCTTTCACTGTGCCTTGCAAACTTTTGATACTTATTTTTCAGCCTTCCCTTTCATCTTCTGCTTCTACGTTCAGCCTATTTCTATTTCTGACTTCCCCCATCAGGAAGTTTCATACTTGTCCTAGGCAATATCATGTTCACCCTTTCATTTACTGAAAATGACTTGCCAGGTACTGCTAAACCTCTGGTCCCCTGTTACTTTTCAAAACACTTTTATTACATTTTCTAATATAAAAGAAAAGTGAAAGCTCCTGGATCCAACCTGAAGCAAGCCTAGCTTAAACCATCTTTCAGCAATTACTTTCTTTCTTTTTCATTTAAGATGTATATTAATCTTACCTGCATACTCTTCCTTGGTAAAGACTGGGAAACACATCTGAATAGGAATCTGAAAATTATATATTAAAGTGTTGATGTAATTACAATAAGATTTGACTGTAGCATTATTTTTAACTAAACCATAGCTTCTAGAAACTATGGGACAATTCATATGAGATAGTATATTTTATTCTTACTGTTACTGTACACTTTTGGGATGATCAGAATACAGTGTTTTTAATTAATAAAAGTTTAGATAGTAGCTTTTAACCAACTGTGGCTTATCCATAAAGGTAAATAGTTTGGCTTAGTTGATATTTAAAATCCAGGATTACAGGTTGGAAGGGTCAATTAGAAAAAATTAAAAAAAAAGACGGATTCAATGGTAAACCACATCTATATCATACCAAGCAAACTGCATAGATGTAAATAACCCGTAACTGATCTGGAGGTGAGGTTACATTTTGCATGAATTTATTATTTATATGTACCTATTACATTTATGTCGGCAACCAAATGCCCATTTGGCGTTTACTTGTAGTTTTACATATGCATCATTCTCATTATTTCAAATGCAATATTGATCAGTTCATCATAAACCTGGTAAAGCCCCTGTCACACTGCACCAATGGATGCAAAGAGGATGTAAAATGGACAAAAAAGCTTGCCATCCGTTGGTTAACGTGATGTATCCGTTTCTTACTCATGCCTCCGTTTTGTCCTCTCTATCCGTCAGCATCCGTTTATGACGTTTCATCCGCTCAGAAAGTTTTCGAGCTACTAAAAACTTTTGTTGTGGAAAATGTATCCAAGTTTGTCCGTTCTGCTCCAACTAGGCATCCGCTATATCCGCTAGGCATCCGCTTCCGCATCCGCCAACTTCACATCCACTCAGAGCAAGGGAAAGCGGAACGGACGCGAAGGATGAAGAACGGCATGCCTAGCGGATGCAGCGCCGGAAACAAAGCATTTAAAACGGAAAAACGTCCAGAGGGGACCTCATCTGGCAATTAAGGATGTCTAGAGGATGCTCTAAGATGCACAAGGACACCTATACTGCTCTAAAAAGGGGGAGCAAACTCGCCTGCCACTCTCACTTCAGACGCAGCAGCCCAAGCTGTGCAGACCCTGCGCCTTCCTCTGACTGTTGCTCTTCCCACAGCATCCAGTCATGTCAACGTGGATCGTCAACACAGTCCTTTTGGCAGCTACCCATCGTTCTGCCAGACAGCTGCAAAGCCATCTACAGGCTCCGTGTGAACTCTACTATGGGAAAAAAGGAGGCGGCCAAGAAGCGTCTGGGTCCGAAGATGATTGGGAGAAGAGCAGAGTATGCGACTTGCTACAACAAGCTGATTTGGTGCGAGCTCAGGAACGAAGAACACTCGGGCATTCCAGAACCTTCATGAGGATGCCTCCAGCCATGTTTGACGAAGTTGTGGCAGCGGTTGACACCCAGGTTGACCCAAGGCAACACCAACTTCCGGCCCGCGCTGCGAAACCTGGGCTCAAGGTTTGGGCACTCACTACTGTTTGCACCTCGGCCTTCAGGAGACCACCTACAGAGCATTGTTAGTACGGCTGGCAGTGTGCCACCACAACACCATCAAGCATTGTGGTCGGCAGAATGGTGCAGGCCATCATCCGACGGAATACCTGGAAGAGCTCTCCACGTCCCCCTCTCACTGGAAGAAGGATGGAGAAAGTTGCAGAAGCAGTGGTATCAGAGGTGGAAGCTTCCATACACCGGTGGAGCCATAGATGGCAAGCACGTGGCCTGCAAAGTGTCCAGCACGTCGGATTCGCAGCTTTATTTCAACTTTTACAAGGGCTTCTTTCAGGCATCTCCTCTTTGCCATGTCGATGACTCGACTACAAGTTCATGTAAAACATCGATGTTCAGGCAAGGCCTCCTGTTCAGATGTCAGGTAACAACGCCGAGTGACCTCAGAGGGGCTGGAAGGCAACCTCATCATGGGCTTCCCAGATCTCAGACCCCCTGCCAGACGACACGCAAGATTGCCCTACTTTATGTGGGGGTTACGCTTCTCAACCTCAGAACCGTACTCATGAAGCCCACCACTTCCAGACTCCTCACCCGTGAAGAGAGGATTCTTCAACTACAGCTGTCCAGAAGCAGGTGTGGAAACGCCTTTGCATCCTGGCAACAGGATTCCAGGTACATTTCACCACTATCCAGCATTTGCCCAGAGAACCGTGAGAGGATTGTGGAAGCTTGCTGGCCATCCTGAACAATCTATTGCGCACCATTACCCAGTCTTGGCAGAACAGGCTTTCGTGGACCGTCCGAACAAGGCAGGGGACATGACAGCCTGCGGAATGGAGGAAGGCGAAACCTGATAAGCCTGAGGATGTGCAGGGCCCCAACAGAGCCTTCACGTGAGGGAAAAGCACGCGCAACCTCCTTGAAACACTGGTGAGCAACTTCCAGCTGGAAGCGGTGGAGTGGCACAACAGGATATAGATGATTATGGGTGGCCTCCTTCAGGCCTATCTCAATCACACTGATGAGATTGTGCATGTATGTTGGGTGGTCTACAGAGAACAGGGCGTTTAATAAAGATTTGTGTTTGTGTTGACACTGTTGGATGATTATTTACATTGTTATTGATAAAAGGGCCATAGGTGTGCACCAGGGAGGGGAACCAATACAGTTTCCCACTATGCTTACACTGGAGTTTATCTCATCCCCAACGCTTTACCATCCCAATGGTTCCCTGTCCATCCCACACTATTTACCCATCCCACAGGTTATCCCTGGCCAGCCCACTGCTATCTTAAACCCATTACTTACAAGAATCACAAGCTTCTGTAAACCAATCTAAAAGTTTCCCCAAGACTTTATTAAAAAAAAAGAAATGAAGGCCAAGTGTGGTGAATCAAAGATTAAACTTTTTTGAACAACAAGCTGTAAAGAAAATGACCCAAGTCAAGTGCTCAAATAAAGTCTAAGGTTTGCCAGCCAGCCAGTCTCTGGCACTCCTCTTGGTCACTCAGGGTGGTACCCATGTTCGGGGTGAAGGGTCCAGTGCTTGTGGAGGTGGGTGCTGCTGCATTGCTGTCTGAAGCAGGCAACTGGGGTCTGGCCGAGAGGCAACAGGTGACAGTGTGTTGAAAAAGCTCTCGGACAGTTGGCTCAGACCCGTGATGGCCTGAGTAGTCTTCCTCCATGCCATGGGTTGTCAGCCCCAGTACTGATGACAGATGGTTACTGAGGCCAGGCTGGCTGCTGGGGTGAGGAAGTGAGTAGTGTAGTGGGCTCGTTGGTCTGCAGCTGGGTGAGACTGGGCATGGGTGCATCTGGGGTTGGCGTGGGTGGCATCGGTGGATCTAGTGGGAACGGTGGCAACAGTGTCGCCCGATGACTCTGTGCATGGACTGGGAAGGCTGCTTGCCTTGGCTGCTGGACCTCCTGGTAGCCATACGCCCTGGTGGTGAGGCTGTGCGAAGCCTTGAATGGGAGGACATATCACTGGGGTGGAGGACAGCCTGGAACTGGGTGGAGCAGGTTCCTCTGGGTCTGGAGGGTTGTTGAAGCAGATCTGGCTGATCCGGGGGTCCTTCAGCCAGCACCGTTGTACTGGGTTTCCCATGTCCATAGGATCTGTTGACATAGGTGAAGGAAGGGCTATGTGTGGAGGATGGGAGTCGGGTGTGGACCAGCTGAATGAAGAGGAGATCTATGCTGTCAGATGTGTCCCTGATCTCCAGGAGGACAGTGTGGCTCTGCCCCTCCTGCTGTCTGGCTCTCTGCCTTTTGTGAGGTGGAGCTGGGGGGGGGGGATGCGGCTACGGTGCGGTGGCCGCCGAATGTCTCCTTTTTTTTTTTTTTTTTTTTTTTTTTTTTTTTTTTTTTTTTTTTATCCGCACCGCACAGGGAGTCCTCCACGTGCCTCCACACGGTTACAACACCTGTCCGTGGGTTCTCCGCCATGGCACACTCCCAGAAACCTGCCTGGAGACAGGGACTGACTCTCGGACCGGAAAGAGATGGCCTCTCAGGCAATGGCTGCCAGAGAGATGAGGTTTGGGAGAGGGTGCTCCTGGTGCTCCTCGGGTGGTGATCTGCGACCCCAGGAAGCTGCCACTGGCCAGGACGTAGGGTCTCTCTGTCCATCATTGCTTAACTCAGCCTAGTGGCCATTGATTTCTAGTCAGTTCCCAGCTTCCGTCCGTAACAGTGTGGCATGTGCTATCCACCCGCCGAGGCAGGCACTCCGAAGTGTGCCCAATTCTCTCGTGTCACTATACTCTTCTCTCTCCAAGCATGTGCGCTTCCTTTGTTGGTGTCCCGTACAGCCGGATGTCCCGTTCCGCCACAGATAGGTTCATTCTCTCTCAGGCCACTTCAGCACCTCATCCGTTTTCTGCCACCCCAATGAGTATTGCCTCTTCTCCCGTGTCGCAACTCCCTACTTTGTCTCTCTCACCTCTATCTCGACCCCACCTATACAGAATGGTACCATGATGGTCCCGTTCTCCGTAATCCATGAGAGCCAACGTCATGTAGCTCGCCACAAATTCATGTTAGTTAGGCGACATGGCGATCCACGTCTCAACACGCACACAAGCGAACCGGTAACTTGCTCACCTAGGTCATTGTGATTGCACGTGTCGGATCATATCATAGTGACTCCAAGCACAGGATCGAGAGAGGTATCATGCCAATGCATCAACAGGACAGGTCAGCAACACAGCCACCAGACCCAGCTACCTAGTATATTTAGCAAGACAACTGACACAGCCAGCAACACTACGTCTCAAATACATACCCTATATCACACAGATCTCGCTCGCTCATGATCTTTTTGCAAAAGCTACTTAGGAGATCAAGCATAAAATGAATATGAAGGCTACTTACATAGAAATGCTACGAATGAAGGAGACCAACTCATGCGTAAGTCTACACTCAGTGCCTACAGGTTCAATAACACACCTCATCATCCAAGAGAATACTTAAGCTAGTCTCATGGTAAGCCAATATTTGAACTAGCGGGGACCAGGCAGAACATGCCAAACATTGTCTAGGGATAGCAAATAAGAAAGTCATAATGAGCCAAGGAGGCGAGACGGCACTGAAAGCAGTATCTGGCATGCATAGAGTTTAGCTTCTACGGGAAGCTAAGCGATCCTCAGAAGGCGGATTAGGCATACTAACTCTCCCATAGTGGATGCTACTCTCCTTTCTGATGTTTGTTAATACCTCAGCAGCACCAAGCCAAGAGACCATGAGTCCTATTCTGTTTCAGTTTTTTAGTGACTCCTTTGGCCTTTCAAAGAGAGTAACAATCGCCACTATGACACAGAAGAAACGAGTCACCTAAACCCTTGATATAAATTACAGCTTGAGCTCTCCTGCCAAAGAAAGAAGCTGCTCATCAAAGCTTATTCCTTCCAGCTGTACTGCTGGCAGCACCAGTATAGCTTGGGGAGGTCAAGCAATTTTAGCAGATACATTAACCTTAAGGCCCTGTCAACAACTGGCCGACGGATCCGCCAAGAACGTTACTCTAACAAAAAGAGCAGAAGTCCAAGGCGGACACGAGAAGAAGAATGTTCCAGCGATCGTTGGTTGCTCTCCTGCTCTCTCTCACTAATAGCCAGCGCCCGAATGATTGCATACCAACAGATTGGTCTGGAGGACCATACACGCGTTACAATAACACCCGAATACGGTTTGTAGGGGGGAGCGTAGGGCGGATGGAACGGCACTGCTCCTTCATGGCATATCGCTGAGCGCGTCAACCACACGGGCTAGTTTCATGAAGAGCTTCGTCAAAGTGGGCAAGAAGCTGTCAGAACAGTGCTGTCGAATGGGCACAAGCTTGTCACGGAACCGCCAAGCTCGAGCGCATATAGAACGCTGCAGTGAGAGGGAACAGAGGCAGCAAGCAGCGGTGGACCGCGGAACCGAAAAGCATGGCAGGGCAAGCCTGTGGCAGGTGGCTGAGAGGCGCGAGATCAGGCTGAGGCCTCAGCGCGCTGCACGGAAGTCTGGGATCTAGTATAGGTGCAGGGCACCTCGTCACCAGAGGCCGGTGCACGAAGGCTCAGGCAGGCACGTAGCGGCGGCGCGATGCATGAGGCGTTGACTCGGGTGCTCCTATGCCCGATACATCTTGGTGCCGCTTCCTGCGAAGGTCAGCCAATTAGCGTTTCTAGGCACGGTTCACGAGAGACATAGTGAGTGACAGACTGGGAGGGCTGAGTCCATGTAATGCCCTCCCATTCAGAGGAAGACCTGCTCCAGACACAGCTCTCCAGCTCGAGGGGGCCCGAGGGCCACGGGGCGGCGAGCCAGGCAGAAGTGCTTGGCCCACGCAAACCGATTCGGTTCCGTGCTGAATGCCTGGCCACGTGCGAGTGCCTTCCCGTGTTAGTATCCGGCGGTGGACGTAGTACACAAGCATCCCCCTCCTGCAATGGAATGGCCAACAATGTTTAACGGAAAGCCTCTCGCGCAGTCTAGCCGCAGCTCCGTCTGGCAAGTCCACGGCAACTGAGTGAGCATCGCACAGGCCTCTCCCGTAGCTCCTGTGCTCACGTCAACCTCCTTATGCCTAGGGGGCTTTTGCTATTCTCCGCCTATCCGGGTTTCCTCGCGGCTATTCCTCCCTGGTGGCTGCGATCGGGGGGCCCCCGAGTGGAGGCCCTGTGCAGATGTGCCAGTGCCGCTGGGCCCAGCTCGGCGTTTGCCATCCGCTGGGGCGTCTCGGTTCGTTTCTCATCTCGTTCTCTTCCAGCTTCCTGCGCCGCATTCGGGTGCCTCCCTGCATCCGTTCCTATTCCTGTGTTATCCGCTCCGGTTATGCAAATTTTTTCCCCTTTTGAGAGTGGATAACAATGGATGGAACATTTTGCTCGTCCACTGTGTCCTTTTTACTAACGTTTTGCATCCATTGGGCAGTGTGACAGGGCCTTAATTTTCCAGATAATAGTACCAAAATTCTAAATATCCACACTAAGCATTCCCTTGTCTACATATGCAATCTACCATTTGTAAAGACTATGGACATAGCTGAATAACTGGTTTCCTTTCCTTTAAAATATATAAATATATATATAACTTACACAACAATGCAAAAGAGTGATAAATGAGATCTTAGCATTCCAAAATTAAAAACTCCTAGTTATTAACCTTAAATAAATCCTTTTTGTGTGGCAAGAATAATTTCTCTTAATATGTTTCTAGCTTTCAGATAATGCTTTTAGGACATACAACATTAACATAATGTTTTCGACTGGGGTTCTCTTAGGAGAACTGATAAAGTCTCTACCCTTAATTTTAATTGGATAGACTGCATCCTTAATTAAAAACTGTACAAATGGATGTTATGCTATGCCCAAAAAATCTGAGTTCATTAGTTATAAAACCTTTTAAAAATTGATGTAAATATGTGAATTCTTTAAAAGTTTGAATTGTGACTCTTCATTTTATGTTGAAAACTTTACCTGGAGAATAATGAAACCAATCTGAATTGACAGTTCATGATTTCCCTCTGAAATGATAACTAGAAGGCTGAAATATCCAAAAGTATCTCTTTAAACAAAAGAAAACCTTCATACATTTCCTTAAAGAATCTGTTTAATTTAAAAGTTAAGAGGAAATTAAAGGAAAATTTGTATTCTTTCTTGGATATATATAGAAACATGTATATATATATATATATACACATACTTTTTATTAGCTTTTCATATTAAATTAGTCACACAATTTAAAGAAAATAAATACAAATTTATAAGGAGTAAAAAAAACTTGATTTTTTTTCTGTACATCAATAATTTAAAATAAAAGCCTGTAATTCAATGAGCCTTCAAGTAACAAAAAAGTGTAAGACTTTAAAAACAAAAACAAAATAAACTTGACATATCTTTGTCTATTTTTAAACTGGGTTAACCCTAGGTGTTCACAAAGAAGACATCTTTCTTGCCATAGTTGTTAAGTGAATCACTGTAGTTATTAAGTTAGTAACAGCTGTTGTTAAGTGAATCTGGTTTCCCCATTGAGTTTGCTTGTCAGGAGATAACAAAAGGGGATCCCATGACCCCAAAAAACTGCATCATAAATATAAGTCAGTGGCCCAAAGGTGGAATTTTGATCACACAATCATGAGGATGCTGCAACTGTTGTGAGTATGAAAAATGATCATAAGTCCCCTTTTTTCAGTGCCACTGTAACTTTGAATGGTCACTAAAATGGATTGTTATTAAAGACCACCTGTACTTTCTCAAGGTTGAGAAATATTTTGTGTAGCACCGTCCTGACATTGTAGAACAGTTCCAACTTGTTTACATTTGCTGTCCATTGATATAGTGAATTTTTAGGAAAATGTGGTGTGACATATGGTTATATGATGATCAGGGCTTTGTGACTTGTTGAAAAAGATGCAAGAACAATTCTCTGCTGTCTCACTGTAGAAAAGGTTACTCAGTTCAGGCAAGAAAAGAAATGTTAATACTCCCAGTGAAGAACTAGTACAGCAAAAAATAATGGAAAGCGCTGAAATGAACATGCTCACATTAAAATTGAAAGGGAAAGAAGATTCTGAAGATTTTTTTTAATTTGGCACAAATGGTACGATTGAATAACAAATAGAAATAAGATGTGCAAATTAATATGTAAGACACCTCATGAATTGTATGAATTGTAGATATGTAGAATATATAAGAATATAATTATGGATAAGGATATTAATTAGTGATTGACAAATGTATATGTAATGTGTTAAGATTTATAAGATAAAACCTTGTATAGATGTCAAAAATGGTTGAAAATATGATGATTTGTAATGATGGAAATACAATAAAAATGTATATTAAAAAGAAAAGAAAAGAAAAGAAAAGAAAAGAAAAGAAAAGAAAAGAAAAGAAAATAATGTTGTTTGCTGCTTCTTAACTCATGGAATGCAGAATAAGGCAAGAAGCTCACCAAAATGTTTGTGCATTCCCTGTTTTTTGTTGTTTTTTTTCTCAGTGCAGGTAGAGATTGGACAGAATCAGAGGTGGTATTCACCAGGTTCTGACTAGTTCTGAGAACTGTTAGTGGACATTTTGAGTACTTCGGAGAACCGGCAATTACCACCTCTGACTGGCCCTGCCCCCTCTCTTCTCTGCCTCCCAAGTCCCAGCTGATTGGCTGGGTCTTCTTTTGTTGACCTGCACAGGAAAATGGAGCTGGAAAGCAGGTTAGTGGGTTGGGGAGGGAATGGGGATTTTCCTTTCCTTGCCATTCCCACAAAGCCATGCCACGCCCACAAAGCCACGCCCACAGAACTGGAAGTAAAAAAAAATGGAATCCCACCACTGGATAGAATAGTTTCATGTTTTCCTATATAATTAAAACACAATCTCAGGGACAGTGAGATTTTTACCATAAGTTTGGGTTAATCAACCATGGGCACCAATTGTTCTTCAATGTTCTAATATTATGCTGCTTTTGGGGACTCAGTATTTTTAGTGGTGAGAATGCTAACAATTTGCCTCTAAAAGGTCTCCTTGCCAATTCACTCTTTTTAAAATCTTTCCCGCTTTCAAAAATGGTCTGAAACATTTAGCTATGCTTATTTAATGACATCACCACATTCCCAGATGGCTTGTTATCAATGATAAGGAATTTGAGTTCCTAGTTTCTCAGAAGTTGCCCATCCTTCTAGTCTCAGCCTCTGTATTTGATCCAATTCCTCATTCTTGTTTTAGGTCCACAATATTGAATTCAAGTACTACAGCAGACAATGTGCATTGATCCACAGCAATGTCCGCTTAATGTTGAAGCTGATAGAGAAGATCTATTTGACTGTTTAGCCTTTGCTTTGTTGTGATGATATTATGTGTTTACATAATCTTCTTGATTTCTTGTTGGCCTCTTCCTTATGGTAGACTATGCAAAGAGTTTGTCTGATAGACCCGTGACACTTCTGGGATTTGACTCATCTTTAATTTGTCCATTATATAGCTTTTTTTTTTTTTTTNTTTGTCCATTATATAGCTTTTTTTTTTTTTTTGACAAAGTTGTTGGATGATTTTTTATTTATTTTTTGCTAATACTATTGTTGCAGTAAAATCCATTGGTGGTTTAAAGTTCATGTTTTTTCTCTCTGTATAGAATTTTGAAAATTCAGATGAATGTTTAACTATTTGGCATGCCACAATTCAGCAAAATACGCTTGGTACGTCAAAAATTGAAAAGTTCTGGTAAGAGAGGTGGGCATCTGAAATACTAAGTTTCATATATTGTGTCTGAAATCTGCAATGTAAACGGTCCATACCTGTAAAATCAGGGGGAAAAAAGCCATATGACAATTGGGACAATACCATATATTCTGTCTTAATTACACATATGCTAAGCAGGCTGCTGAGATGACAGTCCATTTTATGAAATTGTAATGCTTTGTACCTCCAGAGATTTGCATAATATGAATATTCTCATTCTCTCTCTCTCTCTCTCTCTCTCTCTCTCTCTCTCTCTCTCTCTCTCTCTCNCTCTCTCTCTCTCTCTCTCTCTCTCTCTCTCTCTCTCTCTCTCTCTCTCTCTCTCTCTCTCTCTCTCTCTCTCTCTCTCTGTGAGTATGTGTGTGTGTATGTGTGTAAAACAACAAAGAAAAGCTGTAAGTTCTATCTGCAAGGAGGGCAGATGTCTTGATAAATATGCTTGATCTATGCTCCTATTGTGAACTCATTCCCTTACGATAAAATTGCTTTGTGAAGGAAATCACACTATGTTTACTAAGCAGATCTTTAACCTCTTGCTACTACTTATTAGCATAGCAGTCTTTATTCTAATTCTGTGGCTGATGTAAAAGATTTATTCTTTTGAAAGTTCACAGGCAAGCATACAAACAACAGTTCCATAAGAAAGAAATTTATTTTTATACTTCTGTTTTATTTCTTTTATTTTGATTTGGTTCTAATATGATTTTATTTAACCCATCCCTATAGATTTAAATACTTAAAATATCTCCTCTGTGTCAAATTAATATGAGATAATATTCAAAAGTTCTCTTTCTTTAGTTTTTCTTTATACTTAGTTAAGATAGTTAGTAGATTTTGTTCACTCTGAGGTCCTTATAATGGATTTGAAGCTACTGTTAATGTATTCCAGAATAGGATCCATATTTGTGAGAGAAAAAGATTTCCTTCCTAACATTGAGTGATTTATGATTGAATACACACACACACACACACACACATATGTGTGTGTGTGTGTGTGTGTGTGTAAATTTTGAGAAGTTCAGATTTCAGGCAAATATCACCTCTGATTGGCCCTGCCCTATCTATTATCTGCCTCCCAAGTCCAAGTTCTTCTTTTGTTGCTCTGCACAGGAGAACGGAGCTGGAAAGCAGGTTAGTGGGAAGGGGGAATGAATGGGATTTTGCAGTAACTTTCCCCCAGAAGTAGGGAATGAATGAGGATTTTGCAGTATCCATCCCCTGCCATGCCCACCAAGCCACGTTGTTGGGCTCCAAATGCAGTCGTCTGTCAGCAGTAGAGCTCTACATCCATATCCCTCCAACATGTGATGTTGAACCCGATCAGTGGGCATTGATGGCTGAATAGGGGCTCCTAAATGCTGCCTCACAACACTGCCTCACATTGGTACCTGGGATGTGTAGGCTGCACAAGGGTTTTCACAAGGACATCACTTGATGCTTTGTGGAGGGGGGAATAGATGTTTGTTATGGCAGGGTTCTCACGGGATGGTGCAGAGTGTTATAGGCTGCAGAGACGGGATATGGTTAATAAAATTAACCATAGTAGGGAACATATGTTACATGGGTATTTAGGATAGTGTGGTCTTCAGGAGTTAGCTGCGATTAGGAGGATGGGGTAATGCTATAATTGCACTGGAAGGCAAATGCTTCCAGCACTAACCTTCTATTAGCCAGCCTTCTGGATGTTAGTAGACTCTTATATGTTAAATTGATCAAGTGCGAGTTTCAATGTACCTGGTTAAACTATTTGGGATATAGGATATCAGCAGAAGGAGTAGAAATGGATCCCATCAAGGTTCAAACCATCTTGGATTGGCAAGGGCACAGCACCCCAAAACAACTGCAGAGCTTCTTGGGCTTTACAAATTTCTACCGACAGTTTACACCATCATTTGCTCCATTGGTGCTCCCTTTAACAGATTTATTGAAAACAAACACACTACAAACAAAGAATCCTAAACCTAGACAGATGATACACTGGTCACCGACGTGTCAGCAGGTATTTAACTCACTAAAACAAATGTTCACACACAAACCTGTGTTAATACATCTGGATCCAGAAAGGCTGTTCATGACCCAAGCAGATGTCAGCGATGTTGCAGTGGGGGCTGTATTGTTGCAAGAAAACATAGAAGGCATATTACAACCGTGTGCTTACACCTCAAAGAAATTCAGTCCTAATGAATGTAACTGGGCTGTTTGGGAGAAGGAAGCCTTTGTGGTTCATTGGGCATTATTGACTTGGAGGCATTTTCTGGAAGGGTCCAAAACCCAGTTCGAGGTGTGGATGGACCATAAGAACCTAGAGATCTTCAAACTCCCCAAAGGACTTCCACCTTCCCGGAGGTTGGCTACCTTCTTCCTTAAACACATATATCAATTACACAGAGTACGGAGACAAATCATATCAGATTGAAGGGTGCAGTTTACTGTTCAGTTTTGGCAGGAGTTCATCCAATTGCTAGCTTCATCCTGGGGTTTAAGCACTGCTTACTACCCAAGTACAAATGGGGCCTCTGAACAAACAAATGCAGCAATTGAGAGATATTTGCATAGCTATGTGTCGTATCAGCAAAACGATTGGGCTGAACTGCTGCCATTTGCTGAGTCAGCATATCACAATACTGTCCATAATAGTGCAGGACAGACCCCATTCAAAATAGTACATGGAATGGACTTTGCACCTATTCTAGAATTGCCACATAACAGTCAAAAGCCTTTAACAACTACTAAATTGTCTGAAAAAGTAAGAGATATGGGGAACAGTACAGAAATCCTTGCATGAGGCTTTTCTTGTGTATAAGAAACAGGCAGATAAAAAGCGGGCTGAAACCAAATCTTTCAAAATTAGGGATCTGGTATACCTTTCTACCCAATATTAAATTTGGGATTCCCGTGCAGGAAACTTGGTCCAAAATATATCAGTCCAGTCCTTATAGTGAAGTTAATCAACCCTGTCACCTTGCAGTTAAAACTGCCTTCACATTTTAAGTGGGTGCATCCTGTTTTCCATGTAAGTTTAATCAAACCTGATAATAAGGAAAGACCAGACATCTTGCCAATACCACCTGGGCCAATACGAGACAATCAATTTGAGGTGGCAGATATTCCAGATTCACGAAAGTGTAGGGGTACAATGTTTGGTATGGTGGAAGGGCTATCCTCTTAAGGATGCCTCATGGGTGATTCATACGAGTGTCAATGCTCCCCGACTCTGTCACCATTTTCACTGGAGAAATCCTATGAAGGCGGGTGGTAAACAGTAATGTTTTAGCCTCATGACTCTATCTCTCTTTCTCCAGGTAGACCCATGGTAGAGGGGGCAGCCTATCAAGCTCCAAATGCAGTTGCCCATCAGCAGTAGAGCTCTACACCTGGACCCCTCCAATATGTGACATCAAAGCCAATCAGTGGGAATTGATGGCTGAATGGGGGCACCAAAACGCTGCCTCACAACACTGCTTCACGTTGGTACCTGGAACGTGGAGACTGCACAAGGTATTCCCCGAGGACATTGCTGGATGCTTTGTGGAGGTGGGGGGAATAGATGTTTGTTATGGCAGGGTTCTCACGGGACAGTGGTTGATAGGATGCAGAGTGTTATAAGCTGTGGAGGCAGGATATGGGAATAAAAGCCTAATTAGCCATATTAGGGAACATTTGTTACGTGGGGATTTAGGATAGGGTGATCCGCAGGAGGTACCTGCGATTAGAAGCGTAGGGTAATGCTAACCTAGTTTAGATTTCAAACTGTTACCACTGGATGGTATGTGAGTTACGTGTACAAAATAAATGACTACCTATATCTTTGTATGTTGGTTTGTGGATTTGTATCTCAACTCTACTAATGTCCAGAAGACTGGCTAACACATACCCACAGAACCAGTCGTAAAAATATTTGAACCTGCCACTGAAAGTTAAAAGGTTCAAAAAAGTGGCTTCCAATCTTCTTTACATAAATGACAAGTATAGTTATACATTTACTTCTTACTCCATGGTTACATCACTTTCTAGAATGTGATAATCATCATAACCATAAATAATAAGATAATCATCATAAATAATATATAAATATAAAAAATAATAAGATAATCATCATAACTATAAATAATAAGTTCATTTTTTCTGTTTTATGCAAAAAAAGTCCGTAAGGGGTTTCCAATCATCAATAAACAAAGATACGGCCTTTTTTTCTGAGTCAATTTAGCCATCTTAGCAAGTTCCATTATCTTTTTGAGCATTCACCTATTGTGGGTAAAGCCGAATCTTTCAATCTTTGTCACATACAATAATCTTGCTGCAGTTATCATGTACAAAAGCAAAATTCCATGACTATTTTCCAACTATTTGTCCACCAGTCCAAAAGGAAAAGCATCTGGTCTCAATTGTATATTAAACTTTAAAACTCTCAGTATGTATATTGTAATCCAGATTGTTTTAGATTTTTTTTACATATCCATCAAACAAGATAAAAAGTCCCTTCTTATTGTTCATATTTCCAACATGGAAACATGAATTTGAAGTGCCTTTAGATCTTTATACATTCTAGACAATTTCTCTGGTGACATACAGCATATAAATGATAGATAATATTATAAAAATTCTCTTTAAGATTATAATATGATGTAAATTTCAATCACACATTTTCCATTGTTTCATCTATATATTAATAAACAAAACATTTATCTCATTTTATTATACATTATTTGACTTGCCCTTTTTCTGTTTCAAATTTCAGTAAAAACGTATACATTTTATCAATCACATATTTATCATTTGTATACAATTCTATTTCAAACTCAGTCTTAACAATGTTAAAAAAACCCCATCAACTGTTTCACCTACTTTAAATCTTTCTAATAAGTGCAAATAAGAGAGCCATTGACAACTATACCCATGCGACTGATTTTATAGTTTACACATTATATTTCATTTCAAAGAATGTAAGAATACCTTCTGTCTGAGATTAGTCCACAGACTATCTAGTCCAAATATCTCTCACTGACCAATGCCATCTTTGGAATAATCAGAGATA
The DNA here is from genome assembly GCA_004320025.1 of Laticauda laticaudata. Classification (NCBI taxonomy): domain Eukaryota; kingdom Metazoa; phylum Chordata; class Lepidosauria; order Squamata; family Elapidae; genus Laticauda; species Laticauda laticaudata. Next base: position 21,726 of record BHFT01010896.1, read on the forward strand.
AATTGCCTCCAGTGCAGATATTACATCTGGTTGGGGTAACTTGATAATACATTGCTTTTTGGAATAAACTGAACAATTTTAACAACCAGATTTCCGCAATTCTTTTCAGGCAGATGTGTTGGGAATACAACTTTCATTCTGGCTGTGTATTCTAGCATTTTTAATCCCAATACATCTGGAAGATACCAGGTTGGAGAAAACTGCTTTGAACCCAGCACATAATTCACAGAACAAACAAATAAATATATTTCGTGGCTCTGTCATGTTGCTGGACAACCTTCTTGTAATACTCTAATTAGGTCTGCACCTAGGATGATGCTTATTTTTAATTTTTATAACTGTACATTCATTTGTGTGATTGCCCTTGCTCTTGAAGCACATCAAATGTATGTATCAGCTGCACAATTCTATGTGTTAGGCCTACAGATCTGTGCTGCAAAAAACTAAATGACCATAGGGCAGAAGCAAAGAATATTAAACATGCTAACTCAGAACTGTCCCCGTAGTTGCACAACATTGACATGAAACCATTAAGAAAGGTCATCCATTGATTCAGGATAAGATGACATTATGATTCAATTAATGATTCAAAAAATAGCATGGGCCAAGTCAGTGGTCCCATCCATGCAATGTTGAACCAATGCTTGTTGGCATTTATATTAAATATTACAATGTGCTTTGAAATTAAATGTTACAATACACTTTCAAATAAACATTACAATGTGCTTTGCACGGCATTCCCATTTACACTCAAATACTATATCTGGTGTAAAACACAATGGCTAGATTGTTGTCAGGGCAATCCCATGAGTGGAGAATCACATCTATATTAAATTAGCTTAGTCAGCTACCAGCAAGGCTCAGAGCCCATTCAAACTAGTTCATTACTTTTAAAGTCCTACAAAGTGCAGTACTTGGATATATCTGGAAATTTAATGCATCTGCTTGTCCAGCTTGGTCATCTAGAGACCAACATTGGACAAGGAACATTGGTTCCTTTCCTTGTAAGATTCATCATGCTTGGGCAAGTTAATAAGCCTTCTCCATTGTAGGCCTCATATTGTGGGACTCTTTCCTACCATCAGATTATTCACAACTTATGTTTAAGGAAGAACACCTGGCCCTTGTAGCCTCCCAACTGAACTTGTAGCCTCCCAACTCAACTCCAAAACCACAATGTCCTGGCAATAGTGAGAGCTGTCCAGCCAAGTCAATCCCCTTCAGTGGCCCAAAATCTTTTGTGCCCAGCATGTTGCATGAGCCCTCATCAACTCTCAAGCTCCATAATAGGCATTGCTTCTGAGTTGGCTTTTAGGAGAGGGCCATCAGGGAAGTAAAGTGTGATTAGGAAACACAACCCAGGATGCTATAGCTGTGCATGGGAAGGAAGAAGGAGGCAAACAAGAAGGATCAGGTTTGACCACTGTGCCATGAGGCTTCTCTCTCAGGCAAGATGTGGAAAAGAGAAAAAACAAACAAGATGTAGAAAAGAGAGGGAGCAAGCAGGGAAGATCTTTCTACTGGGGTAAGGAAGGAATATCTATCAACTTAGTAATAAAATCAAAAGTTTGTATTCTGCTTTAGAACATTGCTTTTCAAGCAACTATTTTGAAAAAATAGAATAAATTTAAAGGTTTATTTTTTCATTTTTATTCACTGATCTATTTTTACTGATGAGTCTTTTGGGTCAGCACTCATGATGATTTATTTGCATTAAAGGCAAAGATTCTGGGGATTTTTTTTTTTTTTAAATCACTTTTGTGTTTCTAAAGCCAAAAAACTGGGCCAAAGTCAGTCAGCTGGCAAGGTGGAACTAGAACTCTTAGTGTTCTGGTTTTTAGCCTGATACTTTAATCATTGTACCAAGTTGCTCTATGTACAAAGCTTAAAATTTGAAACCAGGTGCAAAAACAATATCAAAAAGTCTAATCTAAATTGCCAAAATATTGCATTACCTAAATGTTTATCAAGACATCAAAACCTAGGATAGATAGGCTGAACTTAAAGAATGAGCTATAGGAAAATAAATCACTTTTCTTTAAAGGGATATTTAAGGAAATGCCAGATCATCATTCTGCATTCATCTTTAATTAACTTTAGCAAGGTAGATTATTTTTGAGAAAATTCCTGCCTTCCTTCTGTCCCCTGGTTTATTGGTCTATGGGAATGGAATGGCATGAATCATCTAAGATGCCAGTGCTGAAAGGTATAGCTAGTTAACGTTTACTGAATGCTTTGAGATACGAGGCTGAAGGAAGGCATAAGTCAGGTAGCAGCTGTACTGTTCCTTGCTGTGGACCGCAGAGAACCTTGTTAAAGATTCAATAGGTGGCCCTTGTCCCTTTGATTCAGAACAGCATCCATATGCCAAAAGGAGCTAGGGGGTATTCTTTTGCTGGAGGTGCTATCTTTTAAGTGAAAAAGCAAAACAGGACCTAACTACAGTTAGTCAAGGGATTATGTTTGTGTGTGTAAGAATAAGGATGTTGGGAGAGATGTTCAAAGGACCAAAAGAAACAGTTCAGGGTTAAGTGAAATAATTTCTGTATTCACTAGCCTCCCCTTTTTTAGATGCTAGAGTTGAAAACTTAACGAGCTAAATATTTTGAGGCCTTCACTTGAAAAACAAATTATAGCCATTCCCCACATCATTAAGTGCACATTCTCAAGTTCTAAGTTCTGTCCACTCCTTTTTCTTACAAAGCAACCTTTGACATGACTCATGTTGATACATTAATAAATACCAGAAGCAATGAATTTGTTGTCGAAGCAAAGCATCATACATATTTGCTAAAATATATATATTGGTCTAAAACTGCTTAATATAAACTGGATACATTGCTTAATATAAACTGGATACATACTTAATATTAATTGCTATTTTCTAATGTCCTATCCAAAAATACACACATTTTACTTGTACCAAATTACAATTTTGCCTCAATTAATTTGTGCTTGTTACAATAATGAGAAAGTTATGAGAACAGAATAGATTTGCCAATATTAAGCATCTCTCGAGAAAGTATTTTTATGGATGTTACAAGCTTGATAAGTTGGGTTGCTCCTTAGAGTTTTGAAAATGTCTTTTGCCCAAAGGGCTACACAATTCCAGATGTTGTACAGATTCCAGTTGTACGTCAGGGTGGTTTGTCCTTGATCCCTTGGGCCTATCTTGCTTTGGGTTATACAATTTGCTTACCTGCTTGCAGTTGCTGTATCAGTCTTCTACAGACTGGATTTCTTCAGTACTGTACAATGGATCATAAAATGTGTTTACTTATAAGTTTCCATAAGTAATCTCTCTTGAGAGAGTCAACTTAGGTTTGGATTAACAAACTCTGTTTCAAAACCTTAGATAATCTTGTTCAGAAGATAATATAAAATCGATGTGATATACTGTATTATTGTATGATATAATAAACCTCAAGCTATAACAAAAATCTATAAGCAATGTTTTTCATTTGATTTGTATGTAATATATTACAATATACACTTTATATGATTTTCTGACCTTCACATTTTGTTCTGTTTAGACATGCATCATTACTTATCCCTAGGAAAAGTTTTAAATGTTCCCACAAGATGTATCAGTCCTATTAACCAAGTTTTTTTAAAAACAAAACAAAACAAAACAAAAGACTGAAATACAAATCCTTGTTCACTTCAACAAAGAAAGATAATGGATTTCAAAAAATATTTTGCAAATTCCATATTGTAGAGAAAGATTTTATTTCAGTTTTATGTGACTTTTTTTTCGAGAGAGAAACTACCTACAAGTCTTGATAGAATGTAGATATTATAAATCAGACAGTTTGCCCGTCATAGTCCTGTAGACTCCAGGGTGCTCTGCTGGAAGGAACTTAGGTAGAATTCTTTCATACAATCACCTACATTTTCATTTTAAGTACAGACAATGTATGCATATGTGAAAAAACAAATAATTCACCATGATCAATATGAATTAGGGATCTTTAGAGTAGTATATCATTATGATTTTTTTTGCATTTAATTTTTCTTTTATGCACAAAAATAATTTTACTGTTTCTGGTCACTATTAAAGTATATGGCCCAACTTGAACCTCCTGTCTTTTCCTCTACTCTGCTAAGTGTCTAATTTGTTATATTCAACAGCAGTAAGGGAAGGCACAGTGTTAATGTATGCATTTGTAAATATGGTTTCATACATAAGCCACTCATCTATCTGTCTGTCTGTCTGTCCATCCATCTGTCCATCTATCCATCCATCCATCCATCCATTTACATATACATTCATGGTAAAATGGTGAAATTACTTCTCACAGATGTTCAAGAAAGGAACAAGTGAGTATTTCTACAAAATTAGCATCTACCACAATATCACTAAATTTTGATATGATCACTGCTTCTCACAGTGCATTTTGGCTGGGCGCTAATTAAAGAAAGCTGATAAATTTACACTTGGAAAAACATAATTGTCAATAAGTGAAAAAAAGGATGCATATCACCAAACTATTATATTCATTTTTTTTCTTTTAAATCACTATGTGCTCATCTATGTTACAAGGAAAATTTATAATCTCCAAATATTTTTAGGTGAACAGAGAAGGAAAACATTGGTTCTTAAAAATTCAGGCAGTGATTCCAAGCAGAAGAAAGTTCCATTTGTGCCTGTTTCCTAGCAAGAATTGGCACAAAAACCAAGCAGCTCAACTGAACTAAGAAAGTGTGGCCACAAGAGAGTTTTAATTTATTGATGGTTCTTGCCCTACTGTACATTCACTGCTGCTATTTGAGTGTAATGAATGAAGCAGATGTTTGACACTCCAGCACCTCTTCATAACTTCACCCTTCAAAAACAGTTTTACAAGTGCTTACTAGCATTGGTTCCCATTCAGTACAGGAAACTGAGGTCATTGTGAAACATGAGGCCCAGGCAGAAATCTGAACTCATGTGCTCTGCAGCTGGGCCTACATCGTCTAAGCACGTTAACAATTTATGAAACAGCCATAATTTTCAGCTTATGGACAAAGAAATAAAAGTGTTGTCACCATTATTATAATATCTGTGAAGGGAAAAATACAAGTCCAAGTGAACAAATGGTGCAAGTATTATAAAGATTCCTTTATGTTTTTACCAATACTGTAATACCAATACTGTAATACCAATACTGTTGGTATTTATTACCAACAGTAACTAATATTAACATGTGCATTTTGTCCAGTTTTGACCTCAGTATGAAAACATTATAATTTTACAGTACAAAGGGTGGTTTTCATTTACAGTTAGATTTTGTTAGCTATTATTAGTATATCAAATTGGCAAAGCAAGTTACATGATTGATCATTTGCTCTTAGCAAATTCTCCTCCATTAGAGTCATTGTCTTTCTTTATGATTTTCTTAATATGCACTCCTTGGGAAGATTTTGATTTTTCCTCCTTTCAAGTCATTTAATAAGTCACTTTCTATTTTACTGTAAGATAAGTTAAGGGTCTTCATTCCCTTAGACAGTCCTTTACTCAAAGAAGCAAATTAAAGCTCTTTTCTTCATACCGAATAACTGGTTTTGCAAAATGCTTCACACTTAAAAGTAATATTATTGTAGCAAGCATTGTACAACTATGTTAAATTTTAAAGCATAATAATCATAAAATCAGATCATAAACTAGAAAATTCCATGTGATTATACATGAATGTTTATAGAAATATGGAGAATAGTTAATATGGCAAGAGGAATTAATGGAAAACCTTCAATATAATCAATGTTTGAAAATGTATCTGTGAGAATCAAGATGGCCACTGGAAATTAAAACATGGAAAGTCTTGTTATTGCTAACTGGGAAGGAAACTTCTACAGTATCTAAAATAAAATGTATTTTTAATGAAGAAATAATTACATGGATTTTTGAGGAATTACTGCATCAATTCATTTTAAACATTGAATTACAAAATAACTTACTAAAGTGATACTTGCTCAAGTGCGTTATAATACAGTAGGTTATGGGGTCCTTACATTTGAAGAGTGACTTCTATTCTAGAGAAATTTCTCAGTTCATGAACATTCTCCTCACATAGTTCAGAATGGTAATCTTTCATTGTTCCGCATTGTGTTTAATAATGGTTATTCAAAATAAATTCAATACAAAACTACATAATATTATTTTACATACATTATCTGTCTGACCAAGAATTCTGGAAAAGCAGATTGTTCATTCATTTGGGAAGATTGACATGTATTTTCAACTGTATTGGCATTGACATATTTTTGGTACATGCAGTCAAACTAAGTCCTCTTCAGTCATCCTTTCCAACTTTGTTTAAGTATATTGAATTGGGCTTTTTTGGAGGTAACACGGTTCACATCTCAGCAGTATAATTCATCAAAAAACAGAGGTTAAATACTTGTCTCTGGTAATGAAATGATAGCTAGATAGCTAGGTGATAGATAGAGAGATAGATGATAGAGATAGATAGATAAATAGAGATATAGATAGATGATAGATAGATAGATGATAGATAGATAGATAGATAGATAGATAGATAGATAGATAGATAGATAGATAGATAGATAGATAGATAGACTGAACACAGACAGAGATAAGCAGAAAGATTTATACACACACACACTTTAAATAGTTAAAAGAGTTTTGAATATATGGCTGCATTTCAACTCAATGATATATTTTATTCAGCACTATTTGAGGAAATAGAATAGTTAATATTTAATATATATGTGGATTGACAGCCATTTGAAACAGTCATTATGCTGGAAAACTGTAACTATAAAGTAAATCTTGTAGTAATTTGTTAAAATGCATGTCATTATTACATGCAGAGCAAGAATAATCCCACTCAGGTTTTTTTTTCCTATAAAAGGGACATGATATGTCTCACTTTGAGAATGGCTAGGTATTCTCACAAGGAAGCTTCACAAAGCAATATCTATGCCTCATTCCAATTGTAATGAATCTGTCAATAAATGAGCAACATTTTTGTAACAATTGTAGCCTTATAATAATTTCATTCTTCTGGAAAAGTAACTTCTTATTCAGTTAAAGTTGCAATACTCAACACTAGTTTAATAAATTGAGTATAGGTATTGAGGTGTATCATTCTGCCCACCACAGCAAATTTCATCAAATTATTAATATTAATTATTTCAGCTTTTAGAATTTATCTGGAACTCTATGAGTGGGCAGTACAAGTGGGAAGTATAAATTTAGATATGCTGCTGCTATGGCAATCATTCCCTTGATAGTCTTATCCTTACACTCTATCATAAACATTTAAATAATATGCTTAGAAAACAAATGTGTAAAAATGTGTAAATTTCAAATAATAACATGAATGTAAAGCTATGAATGTAAGCAAGACAGAAATAATGTTATTGCAATGAATCCCAACAAGATTTTAGATTAAGGTAGAATTTAGGTTAATTTCTCAAATTACCATTTAAAAAGAAGCTACAACCAAACACCTTTAGGAAAAATAACTATTCCTGATAATAGAATTTGGTGTTGAATAAAAATCATCCATTTTCTTTTTATTGCTGCCATTTTTTAAAGTACTTAAACTTGTGTTAAAACTTTTTTTGACCAAGTATTGAAGGACATTCACTGGCACTGTTAAAGTTGTGGGTCCAAGGGTCTCTAATAGATGAACACAGTTAACAAGAAATTTCCAAAGTGATTAAGAAAAAGAAATTAATGACCTTTCCAAGGCATTGAATGCAGTTTGAGAAACATGGCTATTCCTTTTTCTAGCTGTCAGAGGCCACCATCTTGGGGTCTCCTCTCAAGGAACAGCTGTCTGGAACCCTTGCTGGTGACTCAAATCTTCTCCTTGTCTGGAGAAATTTCAAACAGCCAATCTACTCCTTTGTTCTTTAGTTTGCCATTTCTTTTCTTCTCCTTCTTCTCCTTCTCCTTCTCCTCCTCCTCCTCCTCTTCCTCCTCCTCCTCTATGAACAACTCTTATAGGCAGTTTCACAAATAGGTTGAGGTTTTTAACAGATATAGTTAATATCTGAAAAATCTGCTGGTTTCCTATGTTTGGCTTACTGAAAATAATAATATGAAAGTCCAAGTGCTTAGAGGGCAACAAATGACTTTTTACAAAGAGCCCCTGGGTGGGGGTGGGGTTGGTTTTGCATTGCAAAAAAGAAAAAAAATGTTTATATAGATAGCCCTATTCTAATATTCTAATAGGTAGAATATTTTGTTTTAATTTCTTAATATAAAAACATTCTAACAACATTCTCATATTTATGAAATTAGAAAGATTTTAGAAAGAAAAATAGTATTAGCTGAGTCCTAAACGCAACTGATCTGCAGTTGGATAGAAATAATATTTTCATGTTTAGGATGGTACCTAAATGCAAGCACCTTCAAGAAGTTATTAAATCTTAAAAGTTGTCTAAAGCATTGCATATTTTAACTACCTGCCACCACCAAACAAGTTATGCTGAAATTAATCAATTAATTCACTATGTTTTCATAAGTATATCTTAATTGGTTTCAAAATATTTCACCAACTTCCCTAAAAACATGAAGTATACTTCTAGTTTTGAACATTTGTTGTTGTTTTCCTAAGGAAAAAATAAAGCTGTCTCATGGTGAAAAAGAAACTCAATTGACAGCCAAATAACAAATTCTATGTCTATATTAAGAGATGCCAACTAGTTTTAAGCCTGTTGGTTTGGCTCAAATCAATTTAGTGGTTTGTATGCTGAAGGAAGAAGTCCTGTTGCTTTATTTCTCACAGGTTTGCATTGGAAAGTCTCAGGATTCTCATTTGGAGGATAAACATGGTAAATATAAACTTGCAATAGCAATATGGCTTCTCTTGCAGTCATTAGATGAGATCTTGACATATTGCTCTGGATATGTAATGGAATGCATAGATGACCTTGGGGAATGAGGGGAAGAGATACTTCATAGGAAACAGTAAAAGGAGAGAGAGAGGAGCCTCCAGTGGCTTAACAGTCAAGGAAAGAAACTTAATGAAGACCTGCCCTAATGAATCAAGCAGTTTAAAGTGGAGGCAGGAAGTTTGTACTTTCAGACTTGAAAGATTCTGTTAATGTGGCTTATGATAAAGTAGAATTAGTTCAACTTGCTACATTTCAGGTCTGGCTTACCAGGAAAAAGTTGACAAGCTAAAATCCTGAAGACACCAATTTCCACATATGGTAATATGAAAACCCAGGACTCTTGGACAAATCAATACCTTGTCTTTTGATGGAAGAGAATGAAATCTTCTTCCGAAAATGAAAAGGCTGCAGACTCTCTGTCCACAGTACTCTTATGTATCAAGATTTAGATCGAGATCTCTATATCATTCTCTAGCTATATCTAATAAGGGTGCTTAAGAAAATCCAGCCTCTTCCAATAAATTATAGAATTGTGTTTTAATAAAAGGAGGTGGATGATTGTCATATTTTAAATACAACAAAAATTTACTGAATAAGTTCTGAAAAGCTTCAAGTAAGTTGAGAGTACAATAGAATGCTTAATGTTTTCAAAATAAATTTCATCATCTGACATTGGTACTTAATTTATTTGTCCACATAGTGGTTGCTTTAATTCAGTTATTCTCCAGTGCTGAACATTTTTCAGTAGATTGGTTTTAGTTGCAATCACAAAATGGGACTGCTTTCTATGGACAATTCACGACTGCAAATTCCATCACAAATAAGCACAATATATTACATGTTAGTTAAATTGTTTGATGCATGTCTAAAAGAAACCACCTACACTTTCTTAACTTTATGTTTATAACACTTCATAGCAAAACAGAAGGCCAAAGAATGTTGAAAAAGTCTGTTAAAACTGTTCAATTTGCTGTCTGTAAGAAATGAGGTAGGCCTGAACAGGCAAAGGATGATGTTCCTTATTTTATTGGATTATAAAATGTTAATGATTGGAAAATATAACCAGACCATCTAAGAAAGTCAAACATGTATCTGTCTGTCTGTCTGTCTGTCTGTCTGTCTGTCTGTCTGTCTGTCTGTCTGTCTGTCTGTCTGTCTGTCTATCTATCTATCTATCTATCTATCTATCTATCTATCTATCTATCTATCTATCTATCTATCTATCTATCCATCCATCCATCTTGCTTATAATGGTGTAAAAAAAATCAAAACTCACATTATCCAAAATCAAAATACATAACTACCACTGACATCCATGAAAGAAACCTCAAAATTTTCTGTCAGCTCTCCTATGGAAATTACTTAATGCACAGGTCAGTCACACATTCTTCAATATTCTTTGTAATGAATTCTAATACAGCCTTCTCCGACTTGCCTATGTGATTAGGAGCAATGGGTGTCAAAGTACAACACATCTGGAATGCATAATCTTTTGGGCAGCTTCTGCATTGTCTTAGAGGAAAGAGAAAGAAACCTCTTTACATTGATTAACCTGAACATTGTAATATGAAAATGGTTGGGTACAAAATATTATAGATACATTTCTGAACTGAGAAACATAATACTTTGTGATATTTTTCATAATATAATTAGTGATATAAACCTTAATGAGTCTTCTCTTCTGCCACTGTGTTACCTTTTACAAGACTATGCCACATGCAAGCAGTTATCTATGCAGGTAATCTATGAAAAACTTATAGAGAGGAAAATTAAAAGAACTTCCCCCTTCCTGATAACAATTATACCTCCAACTGAGATCCCATCAAAGAAAATCATATTTCATGAATTCTTGAGCCCTGGTTTCAATGCCGATTGCTTCAAGTAGATGAGCACCCAATCTACTACTACTAATGGTTATTATTTATAGCACAAAGCCAGTCTTTGCAAATGAAGCAACAATATTGGCAATATTTCAGATTAATATGGCAATAATTTACAACAATTAAACTTCATGCTAATGGATCATTTAGGTAGCAGCCAGGACCACTTTTAAGGGAAATTGGAAAATGCTTTTGGAAACATTTCAAATAAATGCAAAAAAAAAAAAAAATCCAGCAGCATTCTTTATTGATGATTTAATCAAAAGTTAAGCCCATGTCCGCCTGCACCAACGGATGGCAAAGAGGAATTAAACGGAGAGAACACTTTGCCATCCGTTGGTTAAGGCGATTCATCCGTTCTGTACTCACTGGCAGTCCGTTTTTCATCCTCTCTATCCGTCCTAGCATCCGTTGACTGAGCGTTCCTCCGTCAAAAAGTTTTGAGCTTACTCAAAAACTTTTGTTTGAGCAGAAATGTATCCCACGCGTCTGTTTGCATCGCAAGCATTCCGGTGAACATCCGTTCTAACATCCGTCGTAAAATTCCCCGTTATGCTCCGTAATATCCGCTAGGCCATCCGGCTGCGCTCGGGCAACTCCAGTCTGCTCCATCGGAAATGACACAGGCAGGAAGCGAAACAGACACGGAACGGAACGCGCAGCGTTAGTAGCATAGCGGATGGAGAAAGGATGAAAGCGGATATGCAGCTCATCAAGAAAAGCAATTTAAAAACAGAAAAAATGTTCGGCAGTAGGGGACCTCATCTCGAATATTTAGGAATGTCTGCAGGATGCCTGGAGGTGCAAAAGGACACCTGTGGAAATTATCTATTGCCATAAAGGGGGAGAACTCACCTGGATCTCCACTTTCAGTCAGCAGCCGTGCTGTGCAGACTTTGCAGCCTTCAATCTGGGCTTTTGCTCTTCCATCAGAATCATTGATGTCCACCATGGGATCGTAACACAGCTCCTTTTTGGTAGCCACCATCATTCTACACAAGTAAACCTATCTCAGTCTTTCAAAAACTGTTCTCGCGGGAAGAAAAGAGGCGGCCAAAGAAGTGTCTGGGTCCGAAGATTGGATCAGAGAGAAGAGCAGAGTAGGACTGTTTTCAACAAGCTGATGGTGGAGCTGAGGAATGAAGACTCCTCATGCCATTCCGAACTCTCATGTAGGATGTCTCCAGCCATGATTGACGAAAGTTTGTGGAGCGCTGAGACCCAGGTTGACCAGGCAAACATTTCCCACTCCAGCCAGCCTGGATACCTGGGCTCAAGAGGCACTGACTCTGCTATCACCTGGCCACAGGGGACCACTACGGAGCATCGCAGTATGGCTGGATGGTGCCACACAACCCATCTAAGCATTGTTGGTCAGAGTGGTGGCAGGTCAATCACGAAGAATACCTGGAGGTACTTCTCCAGTGCCCCTCCACTGAAAAAGGCTGGAAGAAAGGTGCAGAGGCAGTTGGTATCAGAAGTGGAAACTTCCCCCACAACACCTGTTGGAGCCATACGATGGCAAGCACGTGGCTGCAGAAGCTCCAGCCAAGTCGGGGTTTCCACTTACTTTCTAATGACAAGGCTTCTTCAGCATCATCTCTTTTGCCGATGGTCATGCTGACTACAAAGTTCATGTACATTCGATGCTTCAGGCAACGGCTCCCTGTTAGCGATGCGTGTATGTCCAGATCGTTGATCTCGAGCAGCGCGCACCGCTGACTCGTCAAGAGGGGCTGGAAGGCAACCTCATCTCGGTGGCTTCTTCCCAGATCCAACCCCCTGCCAACGAACGCAAGATTGCCCCTACTTTATCGGGTGGGGGGTTACGCCTTCTCTCCTCAGAACTTCCTCATGAGAGCCCTCACTCCCAGACTCCTCACCGGTGAAGAGAGGATCTTCAACTACAGGCTGTCCAGGGCAAGGCAGGTGGTGGAAGAACACCTTGTGGCATCCTGGCCCAACAGGTTCCAGGTACTTCTCGCACCGATGCAGCTCGCCTCACAGACCGGGAGGAGATCGTGGACTTGCTGGCATCCTGCCACAATCTCATGAGCACGCTGCTACCCAGTCTTGCAGAACAGGCTCGTGGACCTCCAAAAGGCAATGGGACATGGAGCCTGGGAATGGAGGCAGGCGAACCTGATAGACACTAAGGATGTGCAAGGCCCCAACAGAGCTTCACATGAAGGGAAGAAGCAGCGAACTCCTGAGACACTGGTGCAACTCCCCAGCTGGAGCAGTGGAGTGGCAAGACAGGATGATAGATGATTAATGGATGCTTCCTTCAGCCGTATCATCACACTGATGAGATTGTGCCATGTATGTTGGGTGGCCTACAATGAACAGGGCATTTAATAAGAGTTGTGTTTATTGTGACTTGTGTGGATGAATGATTAACATTATTCTTGATAATAAAGGGCAAGGTGTGGCACCTCGGGAGGGTGGACATACAGTCCCACTATGCTTGCATGGAGTTTATCTATCCACAGCTATTACCCATTCCAAAGGTATCCCTGCCACCCACAGGTATCCTGCCCATCCACAGCCTATTAACCCATCACAGGTATCCCTACCCATCCCACTGTATGAAAGAAATCCTACAAGCATGCAAAGGCTTAAACCATTTCAAAAGTTTCCACAAGATCTTTATTGGAAGCAAGTGTGTGAGCAAAGATAATCTTTATTAATAACAGTTGTGAAAAAAGTGACCCAAGTCAAGTGTCCAAAGCAAAAATAAAGTCAACAAGGAAGCCACCCAGTCTCTGCACTTCTTCTTGGTCACTCTGAGGCGTGCCCAGGTGCTGTGGAGGTGCTGCTGCTGGAGTGCTTGGTCTGAGGCGCCACTGGGGTGCCTGCCCTGAGAGGACAACAGGAGACGGTGTGTTGAGGAAGCTCTCAGAGAGCTGGCTCAGCCCGTGATGTTGAGAGCCTTCCTCCATGACATGGGGTGTCAGCCCCAATACCCATGACAGGATGTACTGAGGCCGGGCTTGCTGGGGTTGGAGGAAGGAGCAGTGTATGGGGCTGTCTGGTCTGCTAGCTGGGTGAGGACCGGCGTCGGTGGCATGGTGGTGTGGTTGGGTGGCATTGATGGCGTGGGTGGCATCGGTGGCATGGATGGCATCGGTGCATCAGTGGCACCGGTTGTCCGATATACTGTGCCGGGACTGGGAAGGGCTGCCTTGCTGCTGGCTCCTGGTAGCCATAGCCTTGGTAGGGGAGGGCCTGTGGAAAGCCTTGAATGGGAGGGCTTCACCTGGGGTGGAGGAGCAGGCCTGGACTGGGTGGGAGCAGTTCATCTTGGTCTGGAGGGTTGTGAAGAAGATCGGTGATCCTGTCCTTCACCACCTGGTACTGGGGTTTGACATGTTCATGAGAGTCTGGTTGACGTAGGTGAGGAAGGGCTTGTGGTTGGAGGATGGGCGTCAGTGGTGTACAGCTGAGAGAGGAGATCTACGCTGCTCCTGATGGTCGTTCTTGTCTTCAGCAGGACAGTGTGGCTCTGCCCTCGTCTGCTCTCCTGCCTTTTTGTGGAGGTGGAGCTGGGGGTCGATGCGGGTTGGACTGTGGTGGAAGTGCCATCTCCTTTCTCCCAGTGCATCAGGGGGTCCTCCACACGCTCCACATGGGTATACAGCTGTCGGGGGGGTCTCCGTTGTGGCACCTCCACAGATACCTGCCTGGACACAGGACTGACTCTTTGCCAGAAGAGGACTGGCTCTCAGCAGGCTGCTAAGAGAGAGGGTTGTGAGAGGGGCTGCTCCTCGGTTGGGGATCTCACCTCCAAGAAGCTGCCTTGGCCATACGTAGGTCTCTCTGTCCATCAGCTTGACCGCAGGGCTGGCCAGATTTTTGAGTGCAGCTTCCTGTACCACGTGTGCATGTGCTTCCACCAGCCGAGGAGCACTCCGAAGTGTACGCCAGGCTCTCCGCCTTCTCTCTCCAAGCAGCCTGCTTCCTCTTGGTCTCTCGATAGAGCCTCTGTCCCTTCCGCCAAAGATATTCATTCCCTCAGCCACTCCAGCACCTCCTCCTCATGTTCTCTTCTATGGTGTATGCCTCCTCTCCGTTTCAGGCATCTGCCTCTTCCTCCTTTGGCAGGGCATATGGCCCTCATCAGAAGGGTTCGAGTTGTAGGGCTGCTTCCACACCACCACACACCAGACAACAACAGACGGCTAAAGCAGGACAGCAGGACAGCAAGCAGCCAGCCAAAGCCCAGCAGGAACGGAGCACAGCAGCCGGAGCAGGAAGGAGCAAGCGGACCACAGGAAGTGCACAGAGAGTAAGCACCAGCAGAAGCACCAGCACCAGGAGCAGTGCCAAGGCAGAGAAAGCACAGCAGAAGCACACACAGGAGCAGTGCCAGCAGAGTAAGCACAAGAGCACCAGCACAAGGAGAGTGCAGCGAGTAAGCACAGCAGAGAGCACCGCACCGGAGCAGCCTAGCACGATGAGTAAGCACAGCAGAAGCACCACACCAGAAGTAGCATCACCAGAAGACCATCACCAAAGCAGCATCAGCAGAGTAAGCACCAGCAGAAACACCACCACCAGAAGCAGCATCAGAAGAAGCACCACCTCCAGAAGCCATCAGCAGAAGCCCAGCAAGTCGAGCCGGGCAGCAGAAGCCCAGCAGAAGCAGAGTTAGGGAGGGGTCGGAGGGCGCCTGTCCCTCTTGCCAGGGTGGCAGCAGATGCCACAGGCTTCTCTTCTTTTCCATTGTTGGTTGCTGCTGGCTGGCTGGCTGGCTGGCTGCAACTGTGTCTGGAAGCAGGTCTTTCCTCTGAATGGTGACCTGCTTGGGAGCTACTTCCCTTTATATCGCAGGGCTGATGCAATGCATCCTTCCTCATGCACAGTGAACGCTAGGCATCCGTAGCATCCGCAGGCATCCGGGCATCCGCTAGGCATCCGCTCTGCATCCGCTTCTCGTCTGCATCTGCTTCATCCGCTCTGCATCCGCTCTGCATCCGTCTTTCCGTTCACGTCCGCTTCGCTGTGCTCCCCGAAGCCTTGCGGATGTGCCATCTGCTTCCATCCGCTTCCATCCTCTAGGCTTCCATGGAGCATCCGCTTTCCATCCTCCCTATGTCCTCCCCCGTCGTTCCTTTCCGTGTTGTCC
Organism: Laticauda laticaudata; assembly: GCA_004320025.1. Lineage (NCBI taxonomy): Eukaryota > Metazoa > Chordata > Lepidosauria > Squamata > Elapidae > Laticauda > Laticauda laticaudata. The sequence continues at coordinate 37,584 of BHFT01010896.1, forward strand.
ACTCTGGTAATGCAAATTCAGGGCACTTTTGAGAGCGGATAACAACGATGGAACATTTTGCTCGTCCGCTGCGTCCTTTTTACAAACGTTTTGCATCCGTCGTCAGTGTGACAGGGCCTTTAAAAAAAGCTTGCCATCCATTGGAAAACACGATGCATCCGTTGTTGTACTCACTGCATATGTGTTTCATATGCTCCCATCTGTCCACTGAGATTTCATCCGCCAAGAAGTTTTGAGCTGCCACAAAACTTTGTGAATGGGATGAACTTTCCCTGTGTAACGATGTAAATCCGTGACATCCGAGCAACAACGTTCTATGTCCGCTTATCATCCATTAAACATCCTCTGTATCCTCGCTGTATTCTCTGCATCCCTCTGGGCATCCCTCAACTCCATCGCTGCGCTGAAAACGGAAAGAGGGAGGAAACAAAAGGTACACGGAACGTCTACACAGCATTAGTAGCATGGAAATAGAAAGGATCCGCAGTGAATGGTTTGCATCCGATATACATCCGCTAGGCTTCCTGTGAACATCAGTTTAACATCCCTGCTACATACTACCCCCGTCCGTTCTTTTCTGTTCTTTTCCATTCTGTTTATGCAAATTTTTGCCACTTTTTGGAGTGGATAACAACAGATAGAGCCACCCCTGAAATTTTGCTCATCCGCTATGTCCTTTATGCATACATTTTGAGTCCGTCAGCTAGTGGGACAGGGCCTTAAAACAAAATTGATTAGGTTCCGTGTATGTACTTTTCTTTACAAAGTATGAAGCAAAATTATCAGTCTTTTATCTCAATTCTTGGGAGTTATCAAATGTTAGTTTGATATACATAGACAAGCATATACAAATAATTATTTTTTTATCATTGGCAAGATCCAAATTTGAGTTTACATATAGATAATTTACATACAGATAATTGATAACACAATAGCAGCTAGTCAACCATTCAATTTATTACCAGTGGTTTTTTACCTAAAAATCAATATAATACTATATTTTAGTGAGATTTGATTCAGCAAAATTCTTAGTTCAGAGATATCAATATAGTTATATTAATTTTCATGGAAGCATATCATTTTATCAATTAATACACTAACTTTAATGTGCAGAAAACAGAAAACAAGAAAACAGTTGGTTTTCTTCTAATAACCTCCCATATGCATTATAGATTGATTGGGATGCTATATATGTACTTAATAATGGTGGAAGTTCTGACATTTTTCCCGGTAAAATAATGTACTATTTGAAAACATTGTTTTCATAAATTTGTGACCATATTGAGTGCATATGAATCTGCAGAATAGTATTCGCACTATCATGTCACTGAATTATTAGTAACTACTTTAGTTTGAGAAAAAAATGGAAGAATGAGTGGAAATTTTTGAAAAGGCTAAAATAAGGCTGAGACAAAACTGGAAATTCACAAGAAGTGTATTAGGCAAAAGATGGGATTAGCGGAAATAAGTACATGTCAATACCCAGAGCTAAGAAAAGTACAAAGGCCAGCAAAATAAACTGTGAGAGTGTACTAGAATGTCATGAAGACAGGATACTAATTTAGAGTTTTCAAGAAAAGTGACACAGCAGTAACAAAGATGAGAATCTCACACCAAAAATAGGGTTTTCAGACCACTGACAATAAAACTATGATTATCAAGGCCATCAAAATATTATGCAAAGCCTGCTGAAACAAAAGCTAGTTTCCTATGAATAAATTGATCAGTTCAATAGCAAAGTAAACCAATCGGAAGAAAGGCTTGTATGGTCAAATATTCATAGTATGAAATTTATGTCCCCAAACAAGATTTATTCAATGTAATTGTCAATCTGATAGAACAGAGGTACTAATAGAACTAAGGCTCCTTTATGACTTATGGACTTCAACTCCCAGAATTCCTGAGCCAACATGGTTCCCCAATTATATCAATACAGTGATATAATTAGGTGTAAATTAATGAACAATGAATAAGAATGAGAATTTACTGTTATTTGATTTATAAGAAACTTTTCTAGTGCATTTTTTTTTATCTGAAACAATTATGACTCAATATTTTTTTACCTGACTCAATTATGACCATCATTCATCTGAAGCAATCTTATATTTTGATTGCTGAAAATATCCTTGCATCAATGGGGGAGACTTTTAAGTTGTTATGATTAGGAAAATCATACGTTCAATTTTAAAAATGCATAGAGCAATAATAGTAAAGTATTCATTGGATGAAAAGTAGATACAGCAAGTGGATACTTTATGTCAAAAAGGTACAATTTATAGGAAGAAAAACAATATCTAACTAGACCAACTAGAGGTAGGTTGCTTAGGTTTGTAATATTAATTAAAAGGCAAATGTTCTCCTTGCACATACGTGCTAGTCATTTCTGGCTCTAGGGAGCAGTGCTCATCTTTGTTACTAAACCAGAGAGCCAGCGCTATCCAAAGACATCTCTGTGGTCATGTGGCCGGTATGATTAAATGCCTTCGGAATTTAATGCACACGGAATGCTGTTACTTTTCCACCAAAGTGATCTCTATTTTTCTACTTGCATTTTTACATGCTTTCAAACTGATAGGTTGGTGGAAGGTGGGAGCTCACTCGGTTATGTGGTGCTAGGGATTTGGACTGCCGAACTGCTGACCTTTCTGATCAATAAGCTCAGCATCTTAGCCACTGGGCCATTGCTTTCCTTATTAATTATTATTTATATAGTATCAATTGGCATTCTATAAATGAAATAATCATCCAATTCATTTACTTTGACCCAAATCATTTAATCTGTGAATCAGTGTAACAAGGTACACATAACAGGGGAGGAAAGTAAAGTCACAGAACATGTGTTTGGTACTGATTAAGTCATTCCTTCTGCTATAAGTTTCTATAGAATAGTCTGCTGCAACAAACAGCAGATACTCTAAAGAATATTCCTATAGGGCACTATACTGCATTAAGTGTCAAAGTTCCGTGTAATGAATCCAACCAAATCAGCAACTCTGAGACTTTTAGCTTTTCAAAGAACTGCTTTATTGAGTACAACATTTCGACACAAACAAACCAGCTCTGGCTATTTCCCATGCTTTCTAATTAAAAATTATACAGCTCCCTCCTTCCTTGTCACAGGTCACACTTTTGTCTAATTAGGTGTTTTGGCATCTCCTTGGTAACCTCTTCCAGTCTCTGTCCAGCACCTGATAGGATGACCTTGGTTCCTACAAGATAATAAGTTGTTGATTTCTGGTCTGACATTCCAAAGCTCCCTACTCCCCCCAAATTGTGTCAAACTGAAAATGGCTGTGACTGGCTCAATCCGTTTCAAAGTTGATCCCACTACCAGCTTTAATTACTTTTAATTAAAATCAAAAGAGGAGATGTTCTGTATTCTGTACAGTGGAAGATTTGTACACTGCACAGATCTAGATAGATAAACTCCACAAAACATCCATAACAAAGTACTTTTATTGGTTCATCAGGTATCCTCATAACTCACATTTATGATGAAGTTCTTCT
>BHFT01010899.1:0-13175 GCA_004320025.1 Laticauda laticaudata
GGAGTTTGATTGATTGGTGTTTCTGGTTTCTTCTGTCTGTTTTGTGGCTTTGATTGGCTGGCAGCACTCTGATTTTTCTTTTGACAGCAGGTGGCGGTCTTATTCCTGTTTTCACTTTCCACTCCCCCCCTTCTTTAAACTTTCAATCAAATTTGCCAACATTTTCAAATGTTAGCTATATTTTCTTTTTTTAAAGTCAATTTCAGCATTTTAAATAATGCCTATCCAATACCGATTCTGATTTTCATGTATCATTTTAAAAAGATTTTCCTTTAAATTATTTCCCTTCCACCTGTATTTTTAAAAGCTTAAGTTCTTTATGTTTTCCAAATTCTTCTCTAATTTAAATTGCTGCCAGTCCCAATCCTTGTGAGTTCTCTTTCCTGATTATTTCTATTGGGGTTACCTTTTGCAGTTCAGAAGTATTTTCACCCAGTTCACACATCATTCACCAATTCCTCACTCCTGCACAGTCTTAGGTTTCAGACTGCTCCCATCTTCATGGCAGCCATTTTGACTGCCACTACAGCTTGTCTTTGGATGAGGGGGTTTTCCATGTTAGGGAGGAGAGATGCATCTCTCCTCTATCTGTCAGGTGGTCCCCATTTCTTCATCACCCCTCCAGGGTGGTTCTGGCCCTCTGACAAGAAGAGCTCAAAGCAAAGCCGCGGATGATCACGAACTTCGTTCTGAAGGAGACAGAACAGAAATTTTTATAAAAGAAGAAAAAAATTTTAATATTTTTTTACTGGTAATATTATGGCAATAGCTTCAAAAACCTGAACAGTGATGGCTGCATTGGGCTTGATTATATTCCTTGCAAATTCTATCACATAAACATAAATAGATGAAATATTGTTAATTTTCTTTAAGGAATGAGAGGATTCACACATCAAAAAATATGGAAACATTCTTCTGTATCAGTGCTAGAGTAATATTCTAAGTAGATGCTACAAAATGAGAGGTACTCTACTGATGATGTACAGGAACAGAACAGACAACCTTACCATGCATAAATCCTGACTAGAAGAATTACTTTATTAGCTGATGTACTGTCTTTGTAACAAGAGCAGAGTCGATCTCCCATCAAGTAATGGGTTAAATCCTGTTGCTGTGGGGTCCCCCCCCTTACCCCCTGTACTGATAGTCACAGTTTAAACCTCACTACCTGTTATGTCTTACAGACGAATGGAGTAATACAATTATATTTTCCAGACTTAAAATCAAATGGAGGGAATGTATACAATAAATTGCCAATGTGGGCATAATTATATTGGACAAATTGGAGAATGTCAGCATCTTTGGTACATTGCAACAGATTTTTTTTCCAGAATTATCAGAGGATCATTGTATAACTGTCCAAAATAATTAATAACAGAATTACAGAGTTGGAAGGGACCTTGGAGGTCTTCTACTTAAGCAGGAGAAAACAAGTGGAAAAGGAAAAGAGGCATTGGAAAAGTGTTGACTTTGAAAATAATCTGATGATGAAAATATAGCCTTGAGAGAGCTTCTGGGAAGAAATAAGCAACAGAAGAGGTTTGGAATACAGTACTTTGAGTAAAAATGTAGAATTGGCCTTGTAACAATAGTCTTGAAGTTATTTAGCATTACATAAAAGGTGGGAACATAAACAGGCAATCCCCAACTTACAACAGTTTATTTAGTGACCTTTCAAGTGAACAACAGCACTGGAAAAAGTGACATGTTTTTCACACTTATGACTTTTGGAGCATCCTCATGGTCACATGGTCAAAATTCAGATGCTTGGCAACTGATTCATGTCTATGGCAGTGTCCCAGAGGTCATGGGATCATCTTTTACAACCTTCTGACAAGCAAAGACAATGGGGAAGCTAAATTCACTTAACTGTATTACTAACTTAATAACTTCTGTGTATCACTTAACAACTATGACAAGAAAGGTAATAAAATGGGACAAAACTCACTTAGCAAATGTCTCACTTAACAGAAATTTTGGGCTTAATTGTAGTCGTAACTCAAGGACTACCTGTAACGGATCTTGGCTGATCTTGAAAAAGTAAGCATCAGGTACGATGAGAAAATCACTAAGAAAATCTCTGAATTGTAGATAAACTAGGAATTGGAGATGCATCCCAGAAGGTAATAGCAAAATATTTCCATACTATGGAATATATATGAATGTGACTCTGTTGGGGAAATTGGGAATGAACAGAACTAATAGTGCAATATTAGAACAGAACTAATAGTGCAACTGTAAGGGTGACACAGTCTGCTTCAGGCAACATCGAAGGGGAAGATAAATAAAAGCTGTTTGAAAGTTACAATAAATCAATATGGCCCAATTATGTAACTACTGGGTCTCAGATGTGGGGATATAATTAAGGCATGTAATAATAAAATAGTATCAACAACTAAGCATCAAATGCCTTATGCAGGCATCCTACACAGAGATGCCACCTCTATGAAAGACCTTTCCATGCTACTAGTTATTTTGAAGGTCTTACTCTGTGATGTTTACAGAGGAGAGGAGAGCAGTGAGGAAAATGGCTTTGTATTTCCCTTCTGTTACTTTTGGCATTTTTGTTGCACCAGGTTCTGGAATAGTTGAGACAAAATGGATATACTGTAGTGCAAGAGTGTGTCTAATTAAGCATCAAGATTGTCCCAAAGGAATCTGTTCTATCAATGGTTAGACAATAAATCATGGAAATGAAATATGTAGATTCTTAGAAAATAATAAATATATAAAGATGTATTCTTTTCTTATTATATCTACAAAATGATTGTAGGATAGATTTGAGATGATAATATGAACTGTCATAAAACAATTTAAGTAAAATTTGATTATTTCGTAAAACATGAATGAATAAAAGTATAGTCAAAGGATTGATTAACAATGATATTAATGTATTTAATACTTGATTGAAAATATGAGAATATATACAATGTAATTGTAACTGAAGACTACGAAATGGAAGCACAAAACAATTTGTAAACCAACCGGCACACTGTATGTATATATATGGAAGATGGCTTGATGTTTTATGTTTTATTTGTCTATGTTCGTCTTAAAAACCAATAAAAATTAAAAAAAAAAGATTGTCCCAAAGGTGTTTTTTCAAGAGCCAATTGGCCTTTCTGGTTTTTATTTGAAGTGTTTCACTTCTCATCCAAGAAGCTTCTTCAGCTCAGAGTTGAAGAGGCCAGTTGCCTCTTGAAAAAACACCTTTGGGACAACCATGACCTGGATAACAAAGAAAATCCATAGACATTAAGCATCAAGACAACTTCAGATTCAATGGAATAGAAGTTCTCATGTTATAGTCAGGTAAAATTCCTTTGTCACCATGGAGGCGAGGGGGAATCTGAAACTAAAATTGTGTCTCCCCCATCTGAAAGGAGCTGCCAGTCTATTCAGTGGCTTCTTGCAGCCTTATGAGTTCCTGGTATGAACAGGACAGTACAAAATCAAATCATGGCAAAAGGAATACTGGAGTAATATAGTTTTAATCCCTTCCATTTTACAAACAATTAGATGAGGATGGTAACGCTTGTTATCTTTTCAAAAGGAATTATTTATCTAACTCTGTTGTGGAATATAACTGGTTTCTTTTTTCATGATATCAACTTTCTTATAATTTGCTATTTTTTATTTTATTTTTAATAGAGAAAGAACAATTGTTTCAGAATTTGCTGGAGCAAGTGGTTGAGCAACTTTCAAGGTAATCCTTTTACTATATAATAATTTTAAAATTAGGGAGTTCCCATAGAGAATTTTGCTTCTGCTCCTGCCCTGGCTCTGCGGCTGATTTGCAATTTGCTTCCTTAGAGCTCCATGGAACTAGGAGGCAGGGTTGTTTCCAGAATTGCAGGAACTTTTACCTTACCTCACCTGTCCTCACTTGAACTTGGTGCTTATCTAGTCAATTTCATAGTAAACCAAATCAGCAAACCTGATCTTCTAGTCAGTTTCTAAATTCCTGCAAAAACTAGCAGTTTTTTTTTTCACTGCTTGTATAAAGAGTATTCCTGTATACTTGCCCCATCTCACTCACAATCCAACATTTGATTTCAGGGAGACCCCGATTAACTGTACAATTAAAGATCTTACCCTACCATGGCTGTAACTAGTGGAAAAATCCCTGGCCATCAGCTAGAACTTATATGGGGCCATCATCTTAGTTTTCAGGCAAAAAGAAGGCATTTGGATAGCCAGAAAAGTGTTTTATCAATAGAAGAGAATATTTGTAGCTCAGGGTTGAACTCTGGGTTCCTTGGTGCTCTCTGAGCTTGATGGTTTTCTTGCAGATGTTTTGTTACCAAACTAGGTATAACCTCATCAGTACTAGAAGTGGAGTGGAGTTTGATCTCATTTCTATATACTAGTGGCTTACCCTGTCAGAGTTGCCCAGTTGCTTCACAAAAAGTGTTTTGATTGGTGCTGGGTCTCTACAGCCTCAGGCAGAGAGGGGCTATTCTGCACCCCTCCCTCAAATGTTCTTTAAAATACAGTTTTCCAGCATTCCTTTAGGAACCTCCAACATGCAAACTGTGTTTAGTCATCCTAAAATGAATCCTCTTTTTACTTGGAGCTTCAAAATTTGCTGTTTGCTTGGAAGATGCGTAGCTAAAAGTCAGTCTATGTTTAATGTACATCTGACTTTGGGAATATTTCTTCATAACAAAACAAAACTTCATTTTCTGTGTAATTCACACCCCTTGCTTGCTGGATATGGATGTCACAAAGCAAAGCCCACATTTTGTAATTAACCCCCACACCCCATTTTGGCTGACAGAGTGCTGCAGGACCCTGGCCATGCCCACACAGCCACAGCTACCCATCCAGTCATGAGGGCAGAGAACCAGTTGTTACATTATTTGAATCCCACCACTGAGCTTGTCTATAACAAGTGAAATATAAATTGATATAGAAATGCCAACAACATGAATTAGAAACATGGAAGAGAGGAGCTAGCAGAGTAATATTTTACTTTTCTAAGTGGGACAGAAGTGAGGGCAGTTTTCTTACTCTAGGAGCTACCATAGTTTGGAAGAGAGCACACTGACTGGCAATTTTTACATTGGCCTACTTGTTATTCAAAAGCTAGCAAGACTGAAAAGTACCATAAGATTGGTTTCAAAATGCTTTGGTGGCTTAGGAATAGAAATGGTGCTATCTTGAAGAGCCCTACTGTATATCCTTCCTTCTTTCCTTGCAGTTCTCAAACAGCCTAATCTGAAGTGGGAAAATGGATAAGAATGAATTAACATTGAAGGTTACAAAGTTATGCACTGGGATTTGCTGCTAAGGAAACATTCCCCTGTTGCATTGTACAGGTGGTCCTTGACTTATAACAGTTCAGTTAATGGCCGTTTGAAGTTACAATGGCACTGAAAAAATGACTTATGACCGTTCTTCAACTTATGACCATTGCATGGCCACGTGATTTACATTTGGATGCTTGACAACTGACTCACATTTATGACATTGCAGTGTCCCAGAATCATGTGGCCCCTTTTTGTGTCCTTCTGAGCAAAGCAAAATCAATAAGGAAACCAGATTATCTTCACAATTGTTATTAATTTAAGAACTGCACTTAATAAATATGGCAAGAAAAATTGTAAAATGGGGCAAAACTCACTTAACAAATTTCTCACATAACAGCATAAATTTTGGGCTCATCTGTGGTCATAAGTTGAGGTTTGTCTATATACACTTTCTTCATATTGAAAAAGAAAAGAAAATTGTCTTCATTATAGATGGAGCTTTAGAAAAAAATGTACATTTAACTTGAATCAATTTCATAAAATTATAGCCAAAATCATGGCCAGTTTATTACATTTAAATAAACATGGGTGAGCAGTTGCCTATTCTAGAAGGATAAAACTGTACATGTCTGTAAGCTTATATTTATATCTAGCAAATAAAGCACTCCTAACATGTATACTGATTCCTCCATTTATTTTAGAGAAGAACTGTTTTACATGTCATTCATGGAAGGAACCTTAGCTTTCCTTCTAATCTGAATTAAATGGGGAACCTTTATGGACAGGAGGGGATCCATAGATTGTATGTAAGATCCTCATATCAAAAGCTGATCCTTAGCTGGGAAATAATAAACAACTGGACGCCTTTAGTTGTTTATTTTTGAATTATCTTTTAGTGCATTTAGCTATTAAATTTCAGCATTTATTTTCCAATCAACAAATATCATGTTTTCCATGCATATCTTCTTATTTAAGTTTGGGACTGTTGTTATTTCCTCTCCAGGGTATTTAAAATTGATGAACTTAAAACTGAAGTATTTAATCAACTGGCAATGCTGGAGAAGAGAGTGGAACGTAAGTTGTTTTTTTTTCTACTAGTGTAACAGAATAGAAACTTTATTGGTTTAATCATCTGACCATATTAAAAATATAAAACCAATACAAGTATATGTAAATATATTTTAAAAAATAGTAGGACATATTCCTGATAAATTGTCACCCTATAATTAACCCCAATCTGATCTAAATAATCTGTCCTCTTCAAAATGGCCTTGAATATAAAGACTGTGATCTTATTAGTGATACACATGTTCATTCCCTGCAGAAAGTAACATAGTTGCCCCTGGGTGCCCCAGTATTTTTTGTTGTTGTCAAATACTCTAAATAACCAGTCCCTTCTGCAGAATACAGTTTGCAATCAATGGGGATATATACAATGTCTTTAACTGCTGGTGCACCACAAATACACTGTTTCTCTCCAGACTGAGTTCCATAAAATCTCCCATATCTTATCATGAAATCAGGTTGTTCAAAATGAACATGAGGGCACATATTATGCAACTGTTCTTCAAAACCAAGCTTGAACTTTTCTCTAACAAGCTGAAGCTAGAATAAATTTGTATTAATGTGAGATTTTAATTTTTTTTATGAACAGTACCTAGTGCCTTCTTTTTGGCAGGGTAAAATATAGTATTGAATAAAAAGAAGAGGGGAGAACAACCTTTCAAGTCTAAAATTCTTCTTTCTCATCTCACATCATTTGCACAGAAATGTAGTATAAAATCTTTAATCCTGTATAGTAGGTCTGTGTTCTGCTAAATAACCTGAAAAGATGCTGAACTGGACTGCAGTTCTAGGTAAGATCCGTTCGTTGTGATTCTTTCTCTGAAAAGCAAGATGAAAGCCATATTCAAAGATGTTCTGAGTACTGTCTAAGTTCAGTGGCAATTTTGCTGAGAAAGAAATCTGCATTATTCTAAGGTCCTAAGAAAACCTTTTTACTGGATCCTAGAAGTGCAAAATTAGGCATATTTAAAATTCAGCTCTTTGGGTGGGAGGTGGAAAGTATATTGAATTTGACTAGGCTGAGCCTCAAGGAAAGGTCAAACTTGTCATCAAACTTGAGTCCCTTTGCACCCACAAGAGATCCAAGTACAGCCCACCTTGAATTCCATTGACTCTTATCTATTGCCAATTTGTTTTGACAGTAGTTCAGATTCTTGTAGAGAGCTTTTGTGTACAATGAACCTATAAATTCACTTGAACTGCCTGGACTCCTGATTTCCTGAACTTGAAACATATTTTTTAAAGCTAAAAAAGAAGTGGTACCACAAAGTCACATTATCTAATAGCCTTCTTTGTTAAGACCCTTATGTAGTAAACACTTTTTACTGATTATGTACCATCAAAAAATCAATTATTATACTTTAAATGATAATTTTGAGTAATGGAATTTTTTATCACTTTCAAAATCTACATATAATAAAGGTTTGTATATACAAATCACTGCCTTGTAAAAATAAAATTATCAGAATTTGGTGAAAAACAAAGTTCTGATAGAAGGATTTTTCCTTTAAACACTCAAATTCATATGCAAATAGTATGACAGAGAATTACAATCATATGAAATGGTATTCAGGAATGTACTTCATTACATTAAAATTCATTAAAATTATTGTTGAAACAGACAAATGTATAGTGACCAAAAGGACTGAAACTTTCTGTCTTAAATAGCTCCAATGGTTTCAATTAACTGATTTTCTTTATGAGTTTTCATATACTGTAAGTTTTTGCACAAATGAAATTTGGAGCCTCTAGCATTTCCATGCAGTGACATGGAAACACAATGTGTTCAAATTACTGCTGAGGAATCTTAGTTCAATGTACGTTCACATCCTGTTTATCCCCAAGTGAGAATCTGAAATCTCTAGTTTATATGTCTTTGAGACACATGAGTAGCCATTGATAAGTGAGAAGAGGTCCTGCCTCTCTGCAGAGACTGAAGTATTTGAAAACTACTAAAAATATAGATTGTTCCAGTTGTTCGCCAAGGTTTGTTGCCAGTGCTGCCCAGCAGGAAACATGCATGCTGGTGTGATGAATGTCCTAGTCAGGCTGAGAATTTATTGCTCATAAACCGTTATAATGCCAGTGTAAAGGTAGTTCCAGCATATGGGAATATCATTACAGGAAAACTGCCTCATAAAGTGATTCTGTACCAAGAATATCTTGGTTCTATCTATCCTCCTAATGTGCTAGTTAGAACACCAGGCTGAGAAAAAGTTGGTTCAGGGTTTAGTGTCACAGCTGGTGTTTCTATATAAAGAAATATAATGGAACCATTTTTTTTTCATTTAACAAGCTGCTAAATGGAAACCAAGTGAAATATTGTCACCATATAATGCTTTGTATTAATATAGTATATAGTAGTGCCACAGCTTACTGCTTTCATTTATTCCTTTTCTAAGAAATAGTCCAGGGAAGCTGAAGAATGGCTGGATGTTGTTGCTGTGGCTCACAATAGTGATGTAGCTGCTTTTCTGCTGCTTCTAATGTTACTCTTAGTGTTGTATTATTTGAATGATTGATTCTATTAGCAGTACCTGCCCGTTGAGAAACAGGTTTCAGGTTGAGGGGCTGCTGAATCACTGGCACACTGTTTGGTGGCTTTTGAAATTCTGCTCAAATACTACAAGAGATCCTTCAAGCTTCTCCATGGTAACCCTCCTGTTGTTTTACTTTGTTGACAGTGGAAGGACTGAAAATAGTGGAAATTGAAAAGTGTAAGAGTGACATTAAAAAGATGAGGGATGACATGACTGCAAGAAGTACCAGGTAAGCTTTGTATTTTGTTCTTGTGAAGAAAGACACTACTGAATAACCACTTCTGCATTGCGGAAATTCTGAAGATTTATTTAGAAGCCAATCTAGAGATAGCCAGGATAGAGTGTGATGGTCAGTTTAGTCTTGGACATGGAGAGTCAGGGTCAAGTCTCCATTCAGTTATGGAATCCCCAAAGTGGCTTGGTCATTCACTGCCCAATCTACTTCACAGGTTTATTGCTGGACATAAATTAGAGAAGAAGGCTAACTTGTGCTCTCAGAGAAAAGGTGGAATATAAATACAGTAAATAAATAAATAAATCAGTATTAAATTAATGTTCCCTACAGCTCTGGGAGAGTGGTAGGATATAAATCTAATGAATCAATAAAAATGGATAAAATCCAGCATGTTTTTAAAATTTATTTGAGTAAATTATATGGCTACCCATTCATTTAATAGGGACTGGGCAGCATGTAAGATTAAAATCAAGAGTGGGGCTTGCTTCCAGGTCAATGTGCATAGGACTGCCATCTAATAAATTAAATAATGTCTCATTTTCAATGGTCGTTATTCACAAATTATGAAGCTTCTTGGTGTTTTTTTATATCAGCATGGATAAAAGGACAAGATTCACTAGTTTTGTTTAAGAATATATGGCCACTTAATAGTTAACGAGTAACTGGAAAAATAATTCTTGGAAAGATTAACATCTTGGTTTCCCTCCATTTAGCCATCCGGTAATAAAGACTCGTGCCCTTGGTTTTATGCAGAGAACAACAAAAAAAATTCGGCCAAGAAAAACATTAGTTTGGTAACAGACTCACAAGAAGTAGACCTGCTCTGATACAAAATGTAATCTGAGAAAACATCACAATATATATACAGTAACTCCACTTGCACTATGAGAGAATGTGCATGTTATATTTTAACCCCCCAAATGAGTTATTTCCTTTTTACGGAAGAAGCCAGTCAACTAATCTGATATATTACCAGGTTTGGAATTGTAATGAAAACAACAGCAGAAGCACCCATTGCTTGCTATGGCAGACTTCATGAATTTAAAAATGTCAGGCTGTTCTGTAGCCACCATTCCTCATACAACAAGCACATAAGCAGCTAAACAGATATTGAAAATTATTATGGAAGGAGATGAATAGGAAATTGTTCTGAATCTTAGTCAAAAATGTTGTGTGTACCTGCATCTCAAATGCAGACTGACTTTTATATCATAACCTGAGGTGTGTGCAGGGGGTTGAAGGGTGAGGGAAATATTAAATTACACTATTATCAATTGTGAAAAATTATGTCAAGATGTGAGACTTTGTACTAAATTTATATGTTAATATGTGTGTTTCGTTGCACATAATTTTACAATTCACTAAAGACAACATTTGTAGAGTTCTTCTGAACAAAATATTTTGAGGATTTCCTCTTTGTAACCCCCAAAAACTTTTCTTTCTACTTGTATCACTTCACTGCCATTTGTCTTATTGGAAAATGCATATACTCTAACAATGAAATTGAACCTTAATATCTTTAACAAAAGTTAAACCACTCAGCTAGGTTACAGTTCTAAAATCTACTGGCTACATCATCACTGTCTTTCAAGGTTTCTTTCTGTGCTCTTTCTTTTAATTACATTTAATTTGTCAGCACATGTAGGAATATATTTCTTAGGCCATGAAAAATAGCAAGCATTCAAACCCACAAAGCCCTATTTGCTTACTCTTGTAATAATCTTTCTTTGTTCTCTCCTTCTTTTTCCATGCTGGGATACATGATGTGATGACCCGTACTCTCTCAAAATAACCCCAAACCCAAAACATATATTAAAGTCTGGTAAGGCCTTCAACTTAACTTCACTGTTTTATTAGGCACAGTTTAAAGTCACAAAAATAAATAATGAGGCAAACAGAAAACCAAAATAAACTGCATTGATGAGAGTCCCAAAGCAAGCCAAGATAACTAATCATAAACTCCAGGAAAATAACTGAGAAAAGTCCATGGGAAGAACGCCAGCAAAGATAAACCTCTTTCAAGGTGAACACTAAATTGACTCCTGCAAATTCTAACTGCACAGTTGCAAACTTATATACATAGCTCCCAGCTGCAAGCCATGAGGAGGATCATGGTAATCTCCTCCTGAGTAGACCTCACTTTTCCCTGATCCTCTCCTCCCTGCGTGACCTAGGATGGATAGGGGATGGGCCTCAGTCAGCCTCTGCCCTTCCCCAGCCTCCTCCACCATCTCTGGAGCCACACTCCCACTCCCTGTTGGCTGTTCCTCCTCTTCCTCAGAGTCAGTCTCTATGAGGGGCATGACACATGATAGCATGTGGATTTTTTCGGATTTTACATTGCCCATGAAACTAGTTTATGGAATTTGCAAAAGAGACTTTTCTGAACACTGTTATGTTCATTGTTGTTTTTTCCTTCCATTGTAATACATCAGCTATATTTTCCCTCTCTTGCACACACACATTCATTCCTGCAAAGACTGCATTCTTGGTGCAATTTCAAAAGCTGTATTATATAGCAATAGCCTCCAACCTTTTGGGCACCAGAGGGACCTGTTCTGTGGAGAAAGGTTTTTTTGCAGACCAGAGAAAGTGTGGTTTTGCATGCTTCTTGCATCCTACAGGTGGGGCTTCACTTGTTTGCGTGACCTGGTTGCTGGCATGCCATGGCTCAGTACTGGTCCACAAACTGGGGCTTGTGGACCTCTGTTATATAGCATCCACAGCCATCTCAAGTTTAAACAGGTAACTTTTGTATTTGCATCTGAATCTGGTTCTTCAGAAAAGCTTAGATCATTGCTATGAATCATTCATATTCATTTCATAAAAACATCATTTGTGTGTGCATATGCACATTCATGTGTACGTTGTCCTGAAAAGAGATACTTATTGAATAAAATGACAGTGTTTCATGCTTCCAAGGCAACATGATTTGATATTTTTCTGCAGTGGTATTTACCATTTGGAGTGACTAATATTATGCAATCTACAAAAGAGAAGTAAAAAAATAGTAAGCGAAAGAATTTGAATGCACAAAAAAAGGAAAAAAGAAAGCCTAAAATAACTAAAAATAGCATATACCATTACCATCCTCCAAATGTCTCCATACCATTCAGTTTTTGCAAGCCATCCTTGCTTCTTCACTCCATCACAATCATACTTTGCATTTTGTGCTTTAGCTTTTTACAACTTTTTAAAGTTTTTAAAGTTTTAATCAACTCAATCAAACCAAAATTTCTTCTTCCCCTACCACTTGGTCCATTCAGTCTTCTTGCATATGTATTTGTTTTGCAACTCCATCTTCATTACTTCATACATAATGCTGGTCCATTTGCTAACCTTTCTATTTATTTTTATGCACACTTTTCAACTCCATGTTTGTTTATTCATTGAATTTATATATGCTGCCTCTCTCATTATGTCAAGTGATTCTCTGTGGCTTATAGTAGTATAAAAACATAGATCTAAAAATATTAAAAGCATGAAAATTAATATTAACAAGAACTAAACAAATAAAAGATTAAAACCAGGAGCACGGATTGTTACAGGAGTTGACATTTGATTCTCACTCAATCAAACACCTCCAATGCTTATGCAAAACATTCTGTAACATAGGCCTTTTCACTGGTGCATATTTTTTTCAGAATCAATAAATATACAATAAACTTCTTTTCCCATATCCATACAGTGATCTAATGAAAAGCAAAATAACCACTAAATAAACAACAGACCTACAGGTCTTCCAAATATAGGAAATATGCTACCTCTACAGCTGGAGACATCTAGTCCCACTTCATAGGTTGCATTCCATAGGTGACTCTCTATAAAGTCCCCCAAACCCACCTCCTGCTTTGTCAGCCTTTTGAATGAAGTTCTCCCACCTCCACCCCCAGGAAGATTTCATTTCCAATGTGCTTCCTTCTTGGATTTATGGGCAATATGTCTTTGCTAATTTAACTACTTGCCATGCTCTTGCCTCCCAATTCCCTTTGACCCAGAAGAGCAGCCTAAAGCCCATGTCACACTGCACCAACGGATGGAAAGAGGATGTAAAATGGAGAGAAACACTTGCCATCTGTTGGT
>BHFT01010900.1:0-16980 GCA_004320025.1 Laticauda laticaudata
TTGAGTTGCGCAGCATGCGCAGCGGATGCCTTAGCGGAATATAGCGGATGCGTAACGGATGACAATGGATCAGAACGGATGTCCCACCGCTTATGCCTAGCGGATGCAGAACAGACGCATTGGCATACATTTTCTGCTCAAAAGTTTTGCAGCAGCTCAAAACTTTTTGAGGCAGCTCAAAACTTTTTTGCAGCGGATGAAATGTCAATAGAACAGATGCTTGGACGGATAGAGAGGATGAAAATGGAGCAGTGGAGTACAGAACGGATTGCATCACGTTAAAAACCAATCGGATGGCAAGTGTTTCTTCTCCATTTTACATCCTCTTTCCATCCATTGGTGCAGTGTGACATGGGCTTTACCTATCTCACAGAGTTGTTATACATAATGAAGAAAGATCCCCATGTAAGCCGGCTTGAGTTTTCAGACAGAGAAGATAGAAATCTAGAAATCTGGCAAACAAATGAAAATTATATAAATGTATAGTAATGGATATAGTAATATAGTAATGGATATAGTAATGGATATACTAAAAGATGTGGTGGCTCAGTGCTAAGATGCTGAACTTGTCAATCAGAAAGGTAGGCAGTTTGGTGGTTCAAATCCCTAGCGCTGCGTAATGGAGTGAGCTCCTGTTACTTATCCTAGCTTCTGCCAACCTAGCAGTTCGAAATCATGTAAAAATGCAAGTAGAAAAATAGGATTACTTTGGTGTGAAGGTAACAGCATTCCATGCACCTTCTGCATTTAGTCATGACCATGGAGACGTCTTCAGACAACAATGGCTCTTTGGCTCTTTGGCTTTGTAACAGAGATGAGCACTGCCCCCTAGAGTCGGGAACAACTAGCACGTATGTGTGAGGGGAACCTTTACCTTTACCTATAGTAATGGAACATTTGGTAACTTTGTGATCTTGGTGTAAGGATTTCAGAGAAGGCCCTTCAGGTATTTTGTAATTTTTTATTTCATATTTATTAGGGGCTTATTAAATTTGTTCATTTTAATGCAGTTAAATATCTTATAGAACCAGTTTGCTGGAGTGAGTAAGAAGTCAGACTAAAAACTGGGAGTTTATGAACTCTTGTCTGATTTTAGGCATAAAGCCAACTGGATGACCTTGGACCAGTGTCTCTCATTCAGTCCTAGGAATAAAGCAATGGCAAATCACTTCAGAGAAGCCTTGCCAAAAAACCCTGCAGAGATTTACTGCACTTGCCAGGAGTTAAAACTGACTCAAAAGCATGCACACACAAACAAAATAATTTATAGCAGCTATGTACCTCATACAATTATTGTTTGGTTTGAAATGCATTTAATTATTTTTCTAAATTGTTGTTCTAAATATATAGCCTGATTAGATGTTTATTTTTATTTGAGCTTTTGCGCATGCATTAATAGAACATTTTCCCTTAATGTCAAGGAAATATACTTTGAAGTAAACATACCAAGAAGTCTCTCCTTTGGAACTCAAAGTTTGAATGAGTTCATACAAAGACAGTCATATTCTAAAGCAATAACAGTTTTAAATGCAATTCCTTGAATTGAAAACAAGTGTAGATATTTCACTTACAGAATAAAATGATTACCAGTGATCAACCTAGTTTGAATTAATTGATCTTTCGGATTTTTTTTTCAAAGGGAATGTCAAGAGACTGCATGGAAAACTTGTTACTAACTAGATCTAATTTAACTAAAATCCAAATGATTTAGTAATGCTGTAGCTATTGCAATAGCTAAATAACCCTAATCCAAGGCTACATTGCTACTTGGCAATCTACAGATAAGAAGGAATCAATATTAAATTGTAAAGTAGATCTTTAGTGGAAATAAAGCAAATTCTAGAATATCTTGGTTTCTAAAAATGTATTTGTGATGATCAGATATTGCATCTTGTAAGGATATAATTTCAGATATTCAGCCTCCTTCTGCCCATTTCAGATTCAGGCTAAATTCAAGAGTATTGACTGATTTTTAAAATGTAATCTCATTGATATAAACTCATTCCAATTAAACATCTGCTGATTGTGAAAAGGAGCAGAAACAGGTTTCTAAAAGTCAACTTTTGTCAAAAGACTTAAAGGAGAGAATGATAATAAGTAATAAAAATTACTGAGATGAAAGCTAAACAAATGGCAGGTGAGGAGGTGAATCAGTATAGGACAATACCCCCAAGAGGGAGATTCACACAACACTGTCCCAATCCCTAGGAATAGCAAAGGCTTCAGAAAGACCAATAAGATCAGAATATATGCCTTGGGGAGGGAATCTTTTTGGTAGGATCTGTGTAACAGAAAATACGACTGCCTGGATTTCACCCTTTCCTGCTAATCATTGTTGTGATTTTAGGCTATAAGAGGCACTGATGGATTTATCTTCTGAGTAAAAAAAATACTTTTGTTTTCTCTTGCATTACTGAGTACTTTTTATTTATTGCAACACACTCTACATGGGGCTTCCCTTGAAGAGCATCCGGAAGCTCCAGTTGGTTTTGTCCATGGCATGGTTTTATGAAGACTCTGGTGTGCACATGTATCATCTCTCCTGCAGGAGCTGAATTGCTGCCAATTTGCTTCTGGGTGCAATTCAAAGTCCTGGTTGTCACCTTTAAAGCCCTTCATGATTTGGGACCAGATTATCTGAGAGACCATCTTTTCCGAGTCACATCTATCTGACCCATTAGAGTGGGGAGGCAGGGAATGTTGCTGGTCCCATCCCTGAGGGAGATACACCTGCTAGGACCCAGAAGGAGGGTCTTCTCCATGGTGGCTCCCTCTCTCTCTCTGCTTAATCTCCCCCAGAGATTAGAATGGCCCCTTACTCTAATACTCTTCTAGGAGGCACTGAAGACCTGGTTCTCCTAGTGGGCCTGGGAAACCCAAAGCAGGATGGAGCCCATTAAATGGCTCATGTGATCTGCTGGGACAAGGAGTGATGTTATATTGTATTGTATTGTATTGTATTGTATTGTATTGTATTGTATTGTATTGCATTGCATTGCATTGCATTGTATTGTATTGTATTGTATTGTATTGTATTGTATTGTATTGTATTGTATTGTATTGTATTGTAATGTAATGTTATGATTATATTATGAATATATTATAATTATATTATACTATACTATATTTTTTATTATTCTTTTTATTACTTTTATTGTTTTAAATGAGGTTTCATATTTTGTGGGCTGCCTTGAGTTGCCATGGACGAATAGGCGGCAATATGAATTCAATAAGTAAATAAATAAAAATAAATAAAAGGTTCAGTGCAGAGCCTAACTTAGAAAATAAGAAAGGACTGACTTGCTTTCTTTCACTAAGAGGAAATAGAAGAACTGGATAAAAGAGGCTTCAGTTTCTCCTGATAGATCTATGCTGTTTCTTTCTGCTTGCCATTGACAAAGGATTGATGCACTTACTGAGAGCACTGTTTTCATTTTCTTCTAACTTCGCACTGTTTCTCTCTCTCTCTTGAGTAAATTTTCTACACCCCTGCCTACTCTTTTCGTATATATCCCATAGACGTTTAGAGCAGCAATGTTTAGATAGGCTCAGACTGTGCACTATTTCATGCAGAACATTTGTCACTTTCTAAATGTCTGCTGTCACCTGAATGATATCATTCTGACCTTGCTGCATTATACATCTTCACATGTTAGCATTTTCATGCTCTGAGTAAAGGCAATTCCATACTCTTTTCTAGTGTAGAAGAAGCAAAGGCTTTGAGAGGAAAAACCGGATGCAACAGGATCCAAAACTAATACAGCTCAACCATGCAATCCGATAAGATGTTTCTGTTTATTATAACAAGAAATCAATGTTCTTTTTTAAATAAAGGAATCTCTAAAATGTTTAATTTGCTTCTTTTCCTTTTCAACTATCCCATATTTTTGAAATCCGATTCCTGTTCTCATCAAAAATATTATCTCGATGATTTATAGTAGTACATTTTTTTTGAAAGGCATTGGAGACTAGCCGAACCAGGGGAAGGAGTGAAATGGAGAATTAGTGTGGAATCCCTACATAGGCACAAGAGAGTGAAATCCAACTACCCTGCCTCCCCCCAAATGCCATTCGATTTTATCTAGTCTCATCCCAGTACAAATCATCAGTCAGGGAAAATTCCTATGTATAGGCTTAAGCAATAGAACAACTCATTGAATTCTTCATGTGGTTGTTGTGCCTGATATGGGGGAGGGGGGGAGAGTTTTTATTTGAATAAAATGGCTAAATAGAGTTGGCTCTTGTAAATACTTGGAGGGTAGAGCACCAGGAAACATTGGTCTTGCAATCTAGAGTAGGACCAAGGGTGGGATTCTATCAGTTTAGATAGATGGGATGAATTGGATATTAAAGTTACATCTGGTTCACTGAACTGGTATTTCAACCAACTGGATGGCCTTGCCCACCCCAGCCCACCCTTCCCAGGAGTTTCCACGCGGCCCATTTTCGATGCAGGTAAGTGCAGGGTCCTCATGGAGGCTCTGGGAGGGGGAAAATTGTGTTTATGGAAGTCCAGAAATAGACCTGTTTCTGGCTTCTGTAGGGCCTCCAGAGCCCAGAGGAGGCTATTTTCGTCTTCCCAGAGGCACAGGGGAGACCTCCAGACCCTTAGGAGGGCGAAAACAGCCTCCCCCAGGTTCTGGAGGCCCACCGGAAGCTAGAAACAGGAAGTTCCAGAAGGCCACACCCACCATGGCCATACCCACCCAGCAGCTGAGCAGCGTACCAGTTGCTGGGATTTTTGAATCCCATCCCTGAGTAGGACAGACATACAACAACAGCAAGACAAACAGTGAGATAGCAGTTCTGTATATACTTTTCATCACAGCAAGAAGATAAAACTTAACACAAACTAATATAAAGTAAGGAAGAAAAAAGAAAAAAAGCAAAGAAAAAGCAAGAAGTTGAAAAAATAGAAAAGAAAGAAAAAAAGATATAAAGACTTCTGATATCCTTCTTAACAGTTATTATTCTGTGTTTAAAGTTAAAGGTACTCTTCTTTCTATACACTTATCCTAAAACCATAAATCACAAGGTTTTTTTCATTTTCACACAAAATAAAAATTTTCCAGTCAACAATTATTTGGATAATATTTTCTCTAATCAAAAGAATCCATCTTTCTTTAAAACTTAAAATAGCCTTTTCCAACCTAATGGTCTCAAGATATATTGGAACTGCCATGAACAAAATATCAAACAAAGTTAATATCAAATAACTTGATGTTAATTTAGGGAGTTGAACACATTATAATGGCAGTGAAATGCCACAGTCATTCTGTCTGGATGTATTTGGACAGGACAAGGATTTGTCCTGTCTACATTTGAAAGTGAGTTGACTTGGTCAACTCCTTGTGGACTTATGACTTATTTTATCTTCAGACGGTTATTCCTTAAAAGATAGCATATTGTTTTTTTAACATAGATATTTTCGTATTTCAGTGTTTTGATCGCATCATTAGAACTTGGAGGCCTTTTCTATGCATCCCTAATTTAACTTAACAATATCGGATTGATTCAAATTTTTGTTATGAGAACAAAATTTGATTTCTTTGACTTTGCTTTCCTGTAAGACTTGCTGACTTATCAAACAAAGAACTATTTCTTTCACAACAATGTTTTTTAAAAGCAACTAAATGCAAAGAAACATCAATTCATTTAATTTGTATAAACAACTAGTAACAAGACAGTCTATTGGCAGTGAAAAGACCCATCTCACTGCTGGATTACAGGAAGCATTTTAGAAAGAAAATTAAAAAGTCTCCACCTTAGTATTAAGGATCTGATTCTAACTGGGAAATAGTCCAGTTGCTAGAACTCTTATAATTCCACCCCTTTCATTCCCTTTAATTTAGCAAAATAGCATGAATTTTGCTAAAGAAAAGTATGTGAGAATCTTGTTTGGAAAACAGTCCTTTCTGTTGGAGGAAGCTCCCAAAGAGTTCAACATTTCAGCAAGTGAATTGTTCCCAATTTAGAACTAATTTATTTCACAAAATGTTTGGGACGGAACTTTTCTTTCTTTCTTTCTAACAGTCTTTCTGTGATCTGACAGGGAGGTAGTTATTTTCACTGATAACAGAAAAGATTGTGGTGGCTGTTTTAAGGACACTCTTCTGAATCTTTATCAATCTGGGAACAGTTACATGACTGATCATATTAAGGAAATGTATTCCTTAATACTAAAATGTATATGTAATTTGAATTGTTGAAATACAAATGAGGGGTTTTTTTTCCCTCTTCCATTGTGGTCTGCCTTTTTGAGCATGGCCTTCAGAATGTCATTCCACACCCACATTTGACCTTTGATCAGGAAAGATTATGCACCTGTGCAATAAAGCTCAAATGGAAGCAAACGGAATTGCAGGTCTCTACCTTATTGGCTACTTGTACTAGTGCATGATATTATTACTTATTTATAAAATTATAATTTTGATAGTTATTATAGAATAAATCCCAACACATGAACAAACTTATATATAGCAAAAGGAAAAAAGAAAAGAAAAGAAAAGCAGACCCAGCTATTCAGAAAAATTATTCCTAAAAGCCAGTTTTAACCATGCCCAGTAGTATTTGAATATTGAATAAGTAGAAGTTAAAGGCCTTTCCTTGTGTGTTTTGTCTGAGCATCCTTGAAACCACCACCTACATTTAAGCTTTGGGATTTATGATATAATGATGGGGAGGCAAGCAATACCTTTCATCTTTGAACTTTATGATTGTAGTATAATTGTGCAGATAATGGGAACATTTTGGAAAATTAAATTCTGCAAGCTAGCTTTATTGATTCTGCAGTACATGGAGATATTTCGCTCACAATGCTGTGTCATTCTAATAGGAAACTTTCAGATTCTTTAAAAGTAAGTCAAGAATTATGTAGAGGGTAAAATTATGAATTTCCCTCTTGGAAGAAAGTGGCTTAAATTCTATCCAATTATTTGCCATGACAACCATCTAAACACAAAAGGGCTAGAAAGGATGTAGAATACTGCCTCTATAATCATCCCTGTATGTCCTTCAAATCATAGATATGCACTACCACTATCCGCATCTACTTCAAGGCCATAAGCTACACAGTAATTACATGCTTTGGAACACTCCACTTAAGTGCATCAATAATATAGTGAGCGAACGCATTCTTTAATTCTGCACCTGTAAATGGAAAGAGAGAAAAAGAAGGAAAGAGGAAAAAATAAAGAAAATACCTGTTCCGACATAGAAAAGAAATTAGGCAACCACCTTATTTTTTAGCCTGCTCTCTAAGATATTTGGTTAAAGTCCAGATAATAGCTAATATGAAAGATCCGTGAATAACCAATGCTTTGAATAATTAAAGCAAAAGAAAACAAGTTCGGGTTAGACAATAGAAAAAGATAAGATTAGTAAATTCATTTCAATAAAGCACAGGTCAATCCTGCCTATAGGTTCCTTATCATGCTAGCATTTTCTCTTATATGTACATTCAGGGTATCACTAGAAGGTCACCGAATTTAGTATGACTTATTAGATAATTATTAGGATGACCTAGATGAAAAAGAAGGGAAGAGAGGGAGGGAGGGAAGGAAGGAAGGGTACTCCCTTTTGATGTTCTCTGCCTGCATCCAACAAGGAAACTCAATAGAATGACTGTCAGAAAATCATAAGTGGACTTTATTTTTTGCTTTATTTTATTTATTAAAGTTATATGCCACCCATCTCACCTAGAGGTGACTCTAATTCTTCCCCCAGGCAACCAGATAATCCTTTCAACCTGAAGTGTCTCAGTGCTTCTGACATGAGTGCAATGTGATTGTAATTTTAATGTAATGTTATGTATTTGTTCATATATCTATGGTTTCATTTTAATGTTGTAAGCTGCCCAGAGTCACTCTGTGGTGAGATGGCAACAAACAAGTTAATTATATTAAATAAACAAACAAAATGAAAAAAATACTACAGCATACAAAGTCAGACATTGCACTGGAAAACAAAAATTACAAAATCCCACCTTACTTATTTCGGCTATATCATGTGATCAGGCTCACTGGAGGCAATTCTGCTCAAAATAGTCAACATTAAGAGGAAATGAGGCTGCCCAAAACATTAGCCAGACACCATCAAAATTGATCCCAGCCAGAGCATAAAATAATTGAAAGAAGCTATACAAGACTGGAAAATGTGAAGATAACTAGTCCATAGAGTCACTGAGAATCTGACACGATTGAATGGAGAGCATCATCATCACCCCTAGTTTAAGGTGATTTGTTCTGAGCGGTAAATACTCTGCCTTTCCTTCTGTTTGTTATAGTAAATTGGGTTTTTTTTATTTGTTTGATCCTTTGACTCCCTTAAATTCCATTATTTCCAAAGACTGATGTAACAATTTTCCTAAATGATGGTCTATTTGTGTAAAACAAACTTTAAGAATATCCTCCCTCCCTCCCTTCCTTCCTTTAGAATTCTCTAATTCTCCTTAACCCAAGCTTTGGATGCTATTGTACAGTACTAAAAAGCATAAACCAGCCAACAATGGAAAGAACTATTTGAAATCCTTTGTCCAAATGCTCAAAAATTCCAACCAGTTTTGCTCTCTAGGATAGTAATTGCTAATATCCAAGTAAGATAACGATTAATACTTGCTACATTACTTAATTTGCATACCTCTGTAATCTTAATTATACTCTCAGCAAGAATTTCACCTTTTAGTTGAATAAAGAATCTGAGAGATTATGCCTAAAGAAATTATCTCTTGGTGTCATCTAGTGGCTGCATTCCCCTACTGCACAAAAGAAACTGCATGTTAGTTTTCTTTCTTTATCCCACTAACCCTTTGTATGTCTGTGTGTTTGTGTTTGTGTTGCTGAATGATGAATGTAAAAGAAAGAGAAACTCATAGAATAGATAGCACCAAAGCATATTTTTCTGTTCTCCACCAGGCCACATCACGAAAAAATCTTATTAATACAAGACATGTCAGTGTAAAACTGATATCACAGTGTCATGAAGATAACGGATACAAGCCCATTTTTGTTGCATGATAGCATGATAAGGTGTTGTTAAGAGAAAACCAGTGCCAATAAATATATTTTGTCATTCTGAATAAGCAGCACTCAAAGGATCTCAGAAATAGACATGCAGATGGCACCAAAGAGAGATAAAGAGTGGTAGAAAGTATCTTTGACTCTGCCTTATCTCTTTCTTTCTGTCTCAAGAAGCAAACCCAGAAAAAGAAAGGGGCAGCAGTGAAAAGACATCTGAGCCACAGATGTGTACTGATGTAAAAATACACAAAAAAGGCATAAAATACAGATATTTAGTTGTAGATCAATAGATAGATAATAGATGATGATGATGATGAAGATAGATAGATAGATAGATAGATAGATAGATAGATAGATAGATAGATAGACAGACAGACAGACAGACAGACAGACAGACGACAGGCAGGCAGACAGATAGATACTGTAGATGGATGTAGAGGTGGAGGTAGATGGTAGATGATAGATGATGGAAAGGGAGGGAGAGAGGAGGAAGTAGAACCATTGGTTCTTCTTTTATTTCTTTTTCTTCTGAAATCTCACATGGCTGGAAATGAAATAACCAAAGTAATAGTTATCAGCCAAGGTGTTCTGATAATCTTTTTAAAAAGCTCTTTTCATGAACTCAGGTAATTTATATGACAACAAGGGGATAATTTTCATCCATGTGGCACTCCAAATATAAAATGCTCTGTCTGTGAAGATGTATTTGGTGCTGACAAATTGTTTTATTTGCTTTTTGTTTAGTTGGTTGGTTTGGGTTCAGGCATTTTAAATGGCTGGTCTGATATATGAATTTATTATTAATCATACTATCTGTTCCGTCTGGAAATAAGGTGCGTGAGACCGCATCCCAAAAAACACTCTTTATTCAAACAGTAAAGTACTTGTAATGGAACATTTGCCCAAGCCACGGCAGCCCTTCTTATAGTGGTTTGCTCGCGGCTTGTGGCCAATGACAGTTATTTAAGTGTTCCCACCATCAGGCGGGCCAATCGGAATGGCACTTAAGTAACTAATCCAAGAACGGCCTTTTCGGCCAATCAGTTTAAAGTATTTGGAGTCTACCAAGTTCTATATACAACACCCCTCCCCTTTGGTTTCGTCCAATGTGCGTAACGTAGTCACGCAGGTAGGTGGGGCTTCTGCAGGTCCTACTTGACCTGCGCAGCTCAGTCTCAGCGTCATCCTCAAGTGGTTGGACGGGATCACTTTCTCTCCGTGTCTTATCCATGGAACCTCCTGGAAAGATGAGTCAGCCTTGCTGCTCCGCCTGAGTTTCTCAGGCTGGTTGAGGTGGCTCCGCCACTCCCTCCTGGTTCGTCTGGGCTGGTCGAGCTGGCCTGGCTGTCTCCTTCCAGGAAGGCCTCGCCTCACTCTCCTGCCCCGGACTTCTTCTCTGGAGGTCGTCTATCGGTAAGCGCTCTTTGTTTTCATTTGAGTTTCTAGTTCGGGTTTGTGTAGTGATTGTTGTCTTGTTATTGAGGTTTGTCTCTCCCTTTTTTATTATTTTGTGTTCCCCCCCCCTCCCTCGGTTGTTTTTGGCTCATTTATTGGAGTTTGTGGCAGTAGTGTAGTGTTGCGTTCTAATGTGCGAGAGTGAAGCTGGTCATGTGTTGCTTCATGTTCTGCTGTTGTCCAGTGCAAGTCGGTATGACTGGGGCCCTGTGATTTGGGTAACTGTGGCTGGAAGCTATAATGGGTCCCGGTAAGGTTTTTAGCGTAGACTAAATCGCCTATTCAAAAAGAGCGATATCTACTGGAGGAGTCAGGGGTTGTCCTAGTATAGGTGGGTGCAGTCTATTGAGGTAGGAATGCAATTTCCTACCCATGAGGAGTTCAGCTGGGCTTTTGTTTGTGGTTGTGCTAGGGGTGATATGTTGAATGGTTAATAATCTGTTAAGTTTATCTTGCATGTCCACCGTGTCCATTTTTTCTAAGGGCCTCCTTAGTATAATGAACCATGCGTTCACCTGTCCATTTGAAGCCAGATGAGCCGCTGTCAGGGCTTGTCGGATGCCCTGTGCGGCCAAGTATTGCTCGAAAGCTAAAGCGGTAAACTGGGGCCCATTGTCTGAGACTATTACATCAGGCAGCCCATGCGTGGCAAAAAGTCTGTTTAACTATTTCATGACTGCCTGGGTAGTAGTGCACACCATAAGGATAACCTCTAACCAGTTCGAGTAGGTTTCCACAATTACAAAATAGGTGTCCTTTTTGTTGGCCCAGCAAAGTCAATATGCAGTCTCGACCATGGGCCTCTGGGAGTTTCCCATTCCATGATTGGTGCCAGTGGGGGGTAGGCCTTGATTTTGGGCAGTCATGGCATGTTGCTTCCCATCGTTCAATGTCCTTGTCCAGCCCTGCACCCCAGTAGTAACTCCTGCCAGGGCTTTCATTTTGACTATGCCCGGGTGTCCCTTGTGCAACATGCACAACACTTCTTCCTGTAACTTTTCTGGAATTACCACCCTGTCCCCCCCCCCCACAGTATACAGCCTTTTTCAATAGACAGTTCAGTCTGTCGGGTGCAAAAAGGTTTAAAAGTCTCGCCTCTGTTCTCATCCGGCCAGCCCTTACCTACCCAATGCAGGATTCGAGCTGTCAGCGGGTCTTTCGTGGTAGCTTTAGCCATGTCTGTTGTGGTTAGTGGCAGATTCGGCCAGGACTCGACTTGGAGAGTGGAGATGGTGAGAGCTGGGTCGTCTTCCATGTTGGGCAGTGGGGAATGGCTCAAGGCATCCACATGGTGATGTCTTTCCTGGGCAATGGATGAGTGTGTAGTTGTATGCAGCGAGGAATTCAGACACCTCGTCATTCTTGGTGATAGAATGTTTGGGTTGGTTTGTTTCCTGCTAGGATCCCAAGCAGGGGTTTGTGGTCAGTGATAATTGAAATGTCCTACCATATAGTAGTTTGTGGAATCTTTTTGACGCCAGCTATGATTGCGAGACTTCTCGGTCGAGTTGGCTGTAGTTCCTTTCTGATTTTGACAGCGTTTGGAATAGAGGTGATTGGTGCCTCTCTGCCATCTGGTAGTTTGTGGCTCAGGATGGCGCCGATTCCAAAAGGTGATGCATCACAGGTGACCACAAAGGCAGGGTGTTGCTATACTGTATCAAAATGGTGTTAGAAGTCAATAAGTCCTTGATGTTTTAGAATGCTGCTTGTTCCCGGTGGCCCCATTTCCATATATTTTTTTTATCTAACAATCGATGTAAAGGTTCGCTATGGTCACTTTTTGGGGCAAGGAAGACATTGTAAAAGTTAATGAGACCTAAGAAAACTTGTAAGTCAGTTTTGTTCTTAGGTCTGGGTGTGTCTTTTATAGCCTTTATTTTCTTTTCAGTGGGGTGTATCCCTTGCTCATCTATCAGGTAGCCTCAAATTTCAACCTGGTCGGGGGCTAGTTTACATTTTTCTCTCTTGACTTTAAGCCCTGCTTTCTGAATCTTCGCAAAACCTCTTTTAGTCTATGTTCTAATTGGTTTGCATTTTTTTGCTGATACTAATACATCATCAAAATAGGGGATAACTCCTTTGATTCCATTTAGAAGGCGCTCATGAGGCTTTGGAAATGCCCGGGGACAACGCTAACACCAAATTGAAGTCGGTTGCACTTGAATGCCCCCTGTGCGTGACTATAGTCTGTGCCTCTGCGGTTTCAGGGTCAACTGGTAGCTGTTGATATGCTTGTGCGAGATCAAGTTTCACAAAAAATTTTCCTCCCCCAAGTGAGTGCAATAAGTTGTTGCACTACCAGTATACGCTTTGTTGGAGTGCATGATTACGGGTTGCCTTATAGTCTCACAGATGTGCACTGACCCATCTGGTTTACAGGAGTCACGATGGGTGTTTCCCACCTGGCATGGTTGATTGGTTCTAACACCCCTTGTGCGATAAGTTCGTTAAACTGTTTGTCTATTTTTGGCTTTAAGGCAAAGGGAACGCGTCTGGCTTTGAGCCTGATGGGAGCTATTTTGGTCAGGCTGAATGATATTGGGGTCCCCTTATACTTGCCTAGGCTTCCGTCAAATACATCCTGAACTCTTGTAGCAGTCTCTCTTCCAGTTGGCTGCACAATGCTGTTGAACCCGGTCACTCCGATTCCTAGGGGCAGAACCATTCGATTCCCAGCAGGCTAGGCGATCATTGGTCAATGATTGTTTAGAGGCAATATTTCAGCGTGGTTTTTAAATTCTACTAGGAAATGTCCAAGGTCCACTACCGGGATTCAGTTTCCCTGGTAGTCCTTTAGTATCAATTTTTTCTTGTTCCAGTTCTCTTTGCTTGATGTCTGGTATCAGGCTTCTGATAGTGTTCCAAGATACATTGACAAGTATGATCCAGAGTCTACTTCCATCTCACAGGGCTTTCCTTAGATTTTTACATTAATCGGACCTTTTTTAGCGTTTTGCTTCCCTGGCATTTCTGATGGTTTTGTTTGGTGTGTTTTCTTCTCGTCGTCTCTTTGCCAGTTCCTGCTCTCTCGGCTCCATCTGCTCTGGCTTGTCTCTCTTCGTTTCGGGGGGGGGGGTTGCTACCGTGTTTTTTTGGACTACAGCTCTTTTTGTTTCGGCAGAACCCTTGCGAAGTGCCCCTTTTTCACAAGCTCTACAAATGGCATTTAGGAACCTGCATTCTGAGCACGGGTGATTTTCTTCGCATCCAGCACACTGGAATTCTCGCCTGCTTCTTCTTTTTTCCTGCCATTTTCTTTCCAACTGAAGGCTATGTATATCTTCATTGTCGTCAGCAGTGTCCACTCAGGGAGTCGAGTTCTTCATGGTGGGCAGTCCGCTGTGGACTGTTTCTTGCTTCCTTCTGCCCTCTTTTTCTCTGGGTTGATTCGGCGGATCTGGAATTGAGATCATCTGGCGCATAGTGGCTGCAGATTTCTTGGCTGCTTCAGCGGCGGTGGCTTCTGTGATGGCCTCTGCCACTGTGATATTCAGTCTG
This sequence comes from Laticauda laticaudata, assembly GCA_004320025.1. Classification (NCBI taxonomy): domain Eukaryota; kingdom Metazoa; phylum Chordata; class Lepidosauria; order Squamata; family Elapidae; genus Laticauda; species Laticauda laticaudata. The sequence continues at coordinate 13,974 of BHFT01010900.1, forward strand.
TTAAGCAGCTTGCTTTGGAGTGGTAGCATCCTTCAATCCAAGGACCACGCGGTCCCTCAATGGCCCCGTCCATGTTTCTGGAACTCGCAGGCTCTCCAATGTGTCTTAGGGCTGCTACAAATCTCTGATGCCTCGTCTTCTCGTTGGTCTTGTTTATAAAACTCGTGCTTTTGATCAGGTTGGAGACCACAGGCACGTAATCGGCTCGAGGCATTCTGTTCAGTTCAGGCCATGTTCATCTGCTTAACGTCTCTCAGTTTAGCTAGCACCTTAGCCATTTTAAAAAATGGCTGGCTCACATTGTGTGAGGAATACAGCCCTCTTCTCTGGTCAGTTATCTCCTGTAGCTCGTTGCTTCTAAGAACATGAGAAAGCGATCAGTGTACGACTCCCAATCTTCCTCGGCTGGGTTGAATGGTGAGGGCGGCACATTGTTACCGGCCATCTCTGTCACTCGGTTCTGATTGCTCTGCTTCAGACTCGCTCTTCTAGAACGATCCATCCTCTGTCGCCAGTGTTCCATCTGGAAATAAAGGTGTTGCTGATAAGCCTTCTTATAGTGGCTTGCTTGCGGCTTGTGGCCATGACAGTTGTTTCAGTGTTCCTGCCATCAGGCAGGCCAATCGGAATGGCGCTTAAGTAACCAATCCGAGAACGGCCTTTTCAGCCAATCAGTTTAAGGTATTTGGAGTCTACCAAGTTCTACACACAACACTATCCTTGTTATTCTATAATCATTTTACTTTCTTTATTGTCTTTCTTTCGCAATTTTATCATGCAGTATTTTATGGTACTCAAAAGAATGAACATTTTATGTATTTGTGCATGCAAATCCAGCTAAACACATATGGACACATATGTATCCACACATGTTCCTATATATGCACAACCTATGTTTATATACTTTGAGATGACTTTTTTTTCTTTTTAGAATATAAATATATGTTTCCCAAAAGAATAGAAAATCCTTTTCTCCTTATTTTAACTCACTCGTGTTTTTCTAAAAAATTGACAGACCAACAGGAATGGTTGCACTCATTTATGAAAAATTCATGTATATTCACCCTTTTGAGAATCTCTGCCTGAAGTCATTAGGAAAGAATCAATTATTCTTTTTTTCCTACTCTCTCATATGACCTTCCCTATGTTTAGTATTCACAGACTATTGACATGAATTTTTCTTTTGAATTTTTTCAGTCTAGTTTCTTACCTTCTTACTTGATTGAAAAGAGGAGCAGACTCTCAGTATAAAGAGGTATAGAGACCTGATTTAATTATCAAGAAGCTTCTTTACTTCTCAGTGTCATTTCAACTTAGTCCTTAATGCATAGGATGACAACTGAACAATCGTCAGGCTCTGGAGTACCTTCTGCTGTCCTCAGTCAGAACTTCAAACTCCTCTCAAGTCTCAACCATTTTACTGTCCCTACCCCTGCGCCCCAGCCAATTTGCAGCTACTTTTATGACTATTTACTACTAAAACATTTTTTCTTGAGGGTGTTTTTTAAAAGTCTGATCAAACATAGATTCTTTTCAGTGCAGAAAACACTACCAGCCAATGCACTTATTTCCAAATTAGACATAGCCCCTGGAACTTCAAGAAAAACAGCAATAAATGCTGAAGGGGAAGTGGGTGTTTAATCTTCGGTTTCAGCAGCATTGATCAATTAGGCTCAAGTGTGTACAGGTAGTCCCTGACTTACAAGAGTTCATTTAGTGACTGTTCAAAGTTGCAACAGCACTGAAAAAAGTGATTTATGACCAGTTTTCACATTTACGACCTTTGTAGCATCTCTACGATCATGTGTTCAAAATTCAGATGCTTGGCAATTGACTCATATTTATGATGGTTGCGGTATCCTGTGTCACTAGATCCCCTTTTGATGAGCAAAGTCAGTGGGGAAGCCAGATGCACTTAAGAACAGCTGGGACTAATTTAACAACTACACTGATTCACTTAACAACTGTGGCAAGAAAGGTTGTAAAATGGGGCAAACTCACTTGACAAATGTTTCACTTCGCTAACATAAATTTTGAGCTCAATCGCAGTCATAAGTGTTGTGGCCTCTTGGCCACTGGCCCCTCCAGCAACCGAATCAGAGGAGGAGAGGGAAGACACATGGGAGTCAGGGCAATCTGGAAACTCTGAGGGGGAAGAGGGAATAGAGCTGGCAGACAGAGAGAGAGAGAGGCAGAGGCTGGGCCATTCATTAGCTCTCAGATGGAAAGTCAATGAACCCTAAGTCTGGAGATGGCTGATGAAGAAGAGGAGGAACAACTGGGTACAGTGCCTGATGTGTGGCTGTGCAGAAGGCAGAGAAGAGCAGTGGAAAGCCCTGGGCCAATCTGGGGGAAGGGAGAGCCACCGCTGCTAGTGAGGGCCCACTCTAGCTCTAGGGATAAAAGGCAGGAGCATAGATGAATAGGTGTGGCAGACAACTCTTCATCTTCTGGCCAGATGGACTAATTAACCTGTGAGAGAAACTTTTTGCCAGGACTGTTGGCATTCCTAACAACATCAGAGAGTTTGTCATGTTTGGGGAGCTGGATTAGAACACTACCTGTATATACGAAGGTTATCTATCTATCTATCTATCTATCTATCTATCTATCTATCTATCTATCTATCTATCTATCTATCTATCTATCTTTCACATTGGTCAACTGTCCATCTCTCTCAAAGAGGGACTATTCACATGTATGCATGCGCACGTTTCCAAACCCCAATCTAAATCCAAATTCAGGTCTATAGTCACTTCTCAGTTTCCTTGGGTGTATCTAAATGAAACAAGAACAAGGTTTAATCAAGTTTTGTTCCTCAACTGATTACAATTATTTTGGTTATAATTTTTTTTCTCTTGTTAATGGTATTATACCGCTATATAAAATGAAAATTAGTATTAACACTATTTATAAGTTATATATTTTATATTTTTTTCAAAAAGTGGCCCACCAATCCCAAAGTGACTAAAGGCTAAGTCCCACTGGCCAACGGACGCAAAACGTA